>VZRN01002958.1:218463-282757 GCA_013397935.1 Dasyornis broadbenti
TCTCTCTCTCTCAGGCACCCACCCACTCCATGTGGGGCACTCAGTTCAGTCTCAGGGTGCAAGTCAAGGCCTGTTTCTCCACTAGGACTCCCTCTGGACCACGGCCACTTTCAGGGTATCCACTCGCTTCGGCATGGGCGAGTGGATCTCAGCATTTCCCGTGGGCCCCCATGGGCTGCAGGGACACCCCCTGCTTCACCATGGGCCTCACCACGGCCTGCAGAGGCTGCAGAGCTCCGGCGCCTGGAGCTCCCCCTCCCCTCCTTCTCCACTGACCTTGGTCTCTCCATGTTGTTTTCCCTCACATACTCTCACCTACTCCTCCTCCTCTGGCTAAGGAAAAGTGTGTGCACTCATTGTTTTGATTTCTTCTTAAATATGTTTTTCACAGAGGCGTAACCAGCATCTGTGATTGGCCCAGCCTTGGCCAGCAGCATGTCCATCATCTCAGAGCTGGACATGGTGAAGGCTTCGAGAAGCTTCACAGAGGAGCCATCTTTGTGGCCCCCCCACCACTAGCAAAACCTGGGCCAAGCTAAACCACGACACACATTTAGTGTCATCTGCAAACTGACTGAGAACGATCTGAGCTTTCACCCGAAAGCTGGAAATTGCATTGATTTCCAGAGAAATATCTGTACCTAACACCTTTTAATTGGTCTATTGTCTATGTTATGAACTCTGTCCACACATGGCAGGTGTGGTACCTGTAAAAATTTGAGGACGTGTTGGAGAGTATGAGCTTTACACTATGCCTCCTGATGATTTATACTTTCATGGTATATGGTTTATAGGACATTTACTGCTTCCTCTTCCAAAGTGTCCCCTTTCCAGTTCAGCTTAAAAATGGTGCATTGACCAGGAAAGTAGAGGAATGAATGTTTGAACCATTATCACAAAGACGAAAATGCTAATTGAAATGCATAATAGAGTTGTCATACATTCCAATAACGTTGATGATAAATCTGATTTTAGGTCTTTTAAAATATTACAAATTATTACAAAATGCTGTCCAGGAATAACATTACTCTGCCAGTTGAAAGCTACTCCAAAATACTTGACAGGGCTGGAGGGCAGCAAGGCACCCTTTAGGCTTGCTTTGGAAATAACACCTCAACATTGATCTGCTGCTGCCCCATCCTTGGGTGCTGATGTTTTTGTCCAGGTCTGTGCCCAGGACTCAAAGGTTGCAGTCTGCTGATACCTGTGTTGACACGGTGCAGTACTAGCAGTGGGAGAGTTTGTGGCAGTCACTGGTAGAAGTGGATGGTCCTGCCATCTTCTGCCAGCTCAACACCTGGATCTGGGGTTTCCATCTCTTGGAGCCCAGCCTCCCAGGCTGTTTCCTTAGCTTGCCACCCATTTTCCAACCCACTTCTCCCAGATGGAGAAATCACTCTGACATCTGTGCCTCTTGAGGATGCCACACAGGCAGAGGGTCAGTGAGGATGCACAAGGCACTTGACATAAGTGCAGGAATCCAGCAGAGCTTCAGTCCCTCACAGTGCACTAGGCTTCCAATCCTGGCCCTGTGTTCCTGTAGGGAATACATTGTTCATTTGTGGTGGCTTCAGTTGGCAGAAGTTGTGGAAGACAGGCACTGAGCAGTCATCCAAAGCACCACAAGCTGATGGCAAGCTTGAGCTAAGACTGCATCCTCTCTGAAATGTGGTTTGGGAAGCCTGCTCAAATAAAGGCTGCCTTGTCTTCCTGTGGGTCCATCACCCATTTGTAGAGTGGCCTGAGAACTTCCAGCCATGTAAAACCTCTCCCGGACCACCTCGCTGGCTGCTGACTTTACAGGTTTGCATAACAGAGCCAAGACAGGTCCCTGCCCAGCACCAGTGCTTGTGTGTTGCGAAGGGAGGGGTGGGCCCGCCACATCTTTGAATGAATGATACTTTACTCAGTCTGGAATGCCTCCCACCACAGAGCCTCAAACACCTTCAGCACAGCCCCTTGCCACTGATCAAATCTCTTCCCCATGGCACAGGAGTAAAGATGTCCATTGCTGGAGGCAGCTGCTGGTGCCAGTCCCTGCTGCACCCTGGTGTCTCCGTGGGCATGTGGCCTCTCTCGCTGGGGCTGAGGCAGAGCAGCAGCGCTGCCATTTCCACCCACAGCACACAGCGGGGATGAGCACAGTGCCACACTCTTGAACAATCTGCTCTTGCTGGTAGTGGTGCAGGGCTCTTCTGCAAGGCTTTTCTGGTGCAGCTGTTGGCACAGCAGAGCTGCTGACAGGCATCAGGGCAAGCCTCCCACACTGCAGGATGGGGCTGCAGCTGGCACGGCCCTGGTACCCAGCACAAGCCACAGTGTGTGCTCTCTTAGTGGGACAGATCGTGCACCAGAGCCCAGCCAAGCCTTTAATGCCAAGTGGTCTGGCAGCGAGCAAGAGGAAGGGCTGTGCAAGCCTTCTCTGGTGCCTCTGTCTACTTGAGGATGATGTAGTGGGGCATCTCTCTGGGGAGATGCACCTCTTGGAGTGCTCAAGGACCAGAGGGCTGTGGAAAAGACATGGATTTGTGCGGCTGGCTGCAGAGACAGATCCACTTCCTGAGGGTAGAGGTGAGCACTCTTTGTAAGCCGGCAGCTGAGAGCCAGCTCCTGACTCCAAGCAAACCCTGAATCAGCGTGAGGGCAAAGACCAAAAGCTTAGAGGTCATTATCAATGCTGTCCAAACCCTTCCTCTTCTACTTGTTATCCCCACTAGCTAATTGAAATGGAAATAAAGATATCAAACATCTCTGGGAAGGGGCTGTAACAGTTGCAGATAAAAGTTCTCAATTGCTCTAAAGCACCTCCCTGGCCCCTGCTCCATGCAACAACCCCAGGCAGCAATGGAGGGATGGGGCATCCAGAGGCAACTAGATCAGACTAACAGCAGCTGATTGCCACTGAGCGATAGTTGAGTTAACAAAGCAAGAGATATTAAGGAGAGTGACTAAAGAAAGGGGGAAAAAAGAAAAGAGCACTGGAGGCACTTTGTGCCTCTAATGATGGCTGCGATGCCGCAAATGAGGGAAAATTAGCACCAGACAGACAAATGGAAACTCATTTCAAGTGGCACAGAATGCAACAAAATTGCAAAGAGAAGCTCAGAAGATTGATTCCATAGCAATGAAACTTTATCTCCCGAGGAATCCAGTGTTCTCACTCACTCCCTTGTTCACTGTCTGTACTCTGGGAGCTCTCCCTTCATGCCCTTTTAGTGATCCTCCTTGCTCTCATATAAATACTGGAGCTGAGAAAATAGTTAATGAGAGCAGGAGTGTGAATGTACTTTGATGCTATCCTCCCTCCCACCTTTTTTAATTTGTGTCTGCAGCAGTTTTTTACTGCATCAAAGGTGAACAGGAGCACGAACTCATCACTACTCCGGTGGCCAAAACCTGTTGTGTTCAGCTTCACAGAGCAGTCTGGGAAACTGGGATGGCCTGATCACAGTTAAGGCCAGGGAGCTTTGGCTTGGGACTCAAGGAGAATGGCTGTTTGAGGTGGTTTTGGCTTGTGTACCAGAGGGAATAGTCCCCTTCCTCAGTCGGTTGGGCAATTTAAATTAATGGATTGCTGAACTCTGTTCATCTCCAAAGCACTGGCGATGCCATTACATTCTCCTGCTCTGTGTCTATGATATGGTTGTTTTGTAGTCTTGCATCCTCTTGCCCTAAGAGACAAAAGCCAGACAAAAGGATGGGAAGAGGCGTATGTCACAAAGAGGATGCCAGTGCACTGTTACGTGCATCCTTCTGCAGCTGGTACCTACTCCAGGGTCACCTCTGAGCAAGGAACAAGGCTTGAAAGCCAGGCCCAGGTCTTGTGTTCAGTCAAAGCAATGCAGTAATTTAGGGAGTGGGAAATCTACAGCCTGAGGCTCTCACTGTGGCAGCAGTTTCTGTGCAGTGCTTGCAAACAGTAGGGACTCACACCAGAGGTAGAGTAGTACCTGCCTAAAGTCCTTATTGACACCTCCTGAGTAAGTGTGCCACACCTGACTCATTGCACTGGGTCAAGCCTCACTTTAAAAGTTTGGCACCAGCTTGGAGTGAGAGGTTACTCAGTGGTGAATTAGGCACGAATGGGTTTGGTTTTTTTTTTTGCCTTATATGCACGTCACCGATGTCTGTGAATAATCTTAAGAGAAAGAGCACAGGGACAATACTTGTGCTCACCAACAGCTCTGCCATCTGAAAAGGTTACTGTGATTACTGTCCAATTTTGGTTCTAGGCACAGACAGCTTCTTTAAGGGCTGGACAACCCTGTGGTGAAAATCAGCATTGATGTACCAACACCACAGAGTCTGCTCTGCTGGCTAGTGAGCTCCTCTTTCATGGCAGAGTTATTAGACACAGAACCTATCAAAGAGAAGGGATTCACCCGTGGCACATAATGATGGACTCTGGGTTTGACAGGTGCCACAGAGGCAAAGGACAGGTGTGGCATCTGCTCTAGAACCTTGAAGTCCTGCTGTTCTGTAATGGCAACCTTACCCCAGGAATTTAATTTGCAGGATAGCCCATTTAGCTGAGCTGCCCTTTGTACAGCAGCCCTTGAGAATGGCTGCCTGGGCTGTGACTGCTCTGTGCACAGCCTGTGTTTGCAGCAGAACCCCTGATGCTGGGCTCACTGGTCCCTCTGATGCTGGTTGCACATCTACATCCCTCCAATGCCAGCAAATGACCATGGGCAAACCATTAGGGGCATGGGCACTGTCTGAGTCTCACCCAGGGGCTGGCAGATACAAGGCTGCTCTAGTAACTTCCTTGTACTGAGCAAATTAGCTAAATCAAAACCAGCCCCTAGACATTTGACCAATAAAGACAAAAGAAATGTTTGATGGGGGTTCAGCTGCCTTGTTTTCTACTCTTGTTGTCTTGCTTCTCTGTTATCCAAATCTCCTGTCCACCTTTATCGGCATGAGGTGGTTATTTTCCTTGCTGGGTTAGTGTTTGTCTCGTCCCTTTCTGTTTCTCATGCATGAGTTTGTCGAGCAAGCACAAGCCATTTGGCCCACATTGATTATTTATGAAGGTGGGAATCTTTTATCTTGGCTGCTTAGTAACTTAACGCTGGTGTTGAGAGAGGCTGCCTGCAAGAAGCTGCACGTCTTGCAAGAGCTGGGAGACAGGGAAGGAGATTGAGGTATTTCAGTATCTGATAGGAAGGGCATGGAGAAAGGAGACAAATAGGGCTGAACTCACTGTAAAGGGTGATTTATCTATAATGCCACCAGAAAGTAGGGGTAAAATGATACCCTTGGTGTTTGATAGTGCTTTGTATTTACCTTGCAGAGTTCCTAAGAAAACATCAGTAAAGAGTGAGACTCATTATTATAAATTCCAAAAAGAAGGGATGAAATTTTCAAGAATGAGTGCAAAGAGAACATGGCACCTCTGCTTTTCAGGAATTAGTGCAAAGAGAACATGGCACCTCTGCTTTTGTACCCACAGATGCCTCACAGTTGCCTGAGAGTCGGCTGTACAGGCTGACTTCTGTGAGTGAGGGCAGAGCCAAAAAGAACAAAAGATTCCAGTTCAAGCCACACTTAGTGGGAGAGGCATTGCACCTCTCCGGTGAGACTGCGTACTGTGATTTCTGCAAAACCAGGCAAGTCACGCACTTGTACTGGGTCACTGGGACCTGGTCAGGTGGAAACAGAAAATGTGTTTGCCTCCTCAGCCCCCACCCTTTCCTAACCCAGCTTTTTGTATTTTCTCTCTTTTCGTTGCCTATCTGCTCACATTGCACTCTACTAGTCCAGAAGATGGGGGAAGAAATACATCTGGCCAAGTGTTCACAAAGACATTTGCAGAAGGTCACCCATATCAAATAATGTTCAGAGGATGGATTCTGTTGAGACGATCCATTTTCAGGATCCAACATGAAAATACTAGGCTGGCAGCCTGGAAAGATGTTGTCCCTTTCCTGTATACATAAGTATGCAGGAAGGCAAATTCATTGTGTGTTGGAAACTGCTCTAGAGCAAAACAAATAGATCAACACCAAAGGACAGGAGCTGAACCGTTTTATGAATGGAGATGCTATTAGAGTGCTCTGCAAACAGGATAATAGAATATCAGCTGAAATTTCATTTTACTGTTACTACTAAATCAAAATCCTACACAGAGTTTAATATAGTTCTCCTAAAAATTTCCTGTCACTTCTGCTCTTCCCTTCATCCAGCGACAGCTGAACGTGTCAGATTCCAATCTGTCCCATGGCTTATGGAAAAAATATTTTATGGAAAAAAATATTTTATGGGAACATAAATTTAAATGCTGCTCCAGTATCAGTGCCTTTCAGACAGAAAATGTGGCAGGAGCTGCCTTTGAGGTGACCAGCCAGAATAGAGTATGGTTAGCATGAGGAAAGGAGGAGGGCACTCTGCCCCCTCCTTTAGCTGCCTGTTTTCAGGATGTGCCATAATATTCTCTGGTGGGATGAAAATGGGACCAGGGCAGGGCATATCTGGGAGGCATCCGCAGTTGTTTAAGCAAACACGTACATGCACCATGGGTCCTGAGCCTCACTTAGCAAAGCACAGGTCCCAAAGATCTCTGCCATCCTTTATGGCTTTCTCCCCCACAGAGCAGAGCAGCAGGCATAGCTGTTGAGGGAGGCTGATGCCTCTCTGGCAGCGACCCAGTGCCTCTACCCCAGCATGAACTCTCAGAGCCAGCTGTGAGAGAAGGAGGTTCAGCTCTCGGGGTCCCTCTCAACTGAGCCAATACCCAAGTGCAGGCACCATGAGTGGGTTCTGCCTTTCATCCAGCCACTGAGCGAGGCTTTCCATGAAGCTGGCTGAACAAAAGGCAAATCTAATTTTCCCCTCCAGTGGTCTCAGTGGCAGCAGAAAGCAGGGCTGAGCTGCTCTGAGCAGCACAGGGGTGCTTTGCTGTGACTGCCATGCAGGCTGCAAGTCCCTCTGGCTGCCCTGTCTTCAAAACCTGCTGCTGCCCCTGACTCCCTTATTCCCCAGCAGGGAGCAAGGGGTGCACTCCCAGTCACTGATTCAGTAGTGCTTTGCCTTCCTTATGTCAAGGCCTCCCAAAATCCTCATTTTCCTTCCCTATTACACCAGCTGCTGTGTCACCACGTGGCAAAGGCTGCCCAGTGCAGGTGGCTGCGTCACTGTATTGCTGGTTTAATGACAGTGGCATTGAAACCTGGATATTAACAGGAGCATAAGGGGTGACTGGCTGTGCCCGTGTGAATGCCAAGGCTCTGGGCACAGCACAGCTGGTGCAGAACAGTTACTCACAAGCAGCCAAGTGAGCTCAAAAAGTGTTTCTAGTTTAAAATTTGATCTTATGAGCTGGCTAAGGAAAAACTACAAGAAAGTCCTACCCTACATGTGCAGACTTTTCTGTGACAAGAGTATTCCGAGTGGCAAGGACAGGATGCGCTATTTTGGGAAAAACAGAGGCAGGCAGCACATCATGCGGGAATGTGCTCTCCCCAGATATTTCACTTAGCTGAGCATACACCTACAGACACGCCCCCTGAGAAACCTTTTCCCTGGTGGGTGTTTTGCTTGCACAGGCATTCCCCAGAGATCGTCCCTAGAGACAATTTTAGCCTGAGAGGATAGCTGTCTTCATGGCATGTATTTTTAACAAGGCTTGAAGGTATGTTTTATTCCCATCCCCTTCCCTGCAGAATAAATACTTCGGGGCAGAGCAGTTACTGATCTAATCTGCCCGAAATCCTGAGAGATTAGCTCTGTTGTGTGTTCTGTCACAGCCTCTTCCCATGCCCCTGGACAAGCAGTGGAGCCCTGCTGCCTAACCAGGAGGAAGGTACCACGAAATGTCTGGAGGGTCTAAGCCTTCACAGCCCTCTGTTGTCATAAGCGTCCTTCCTAAGGTGCCCCAGGGGTTGTGCAGATAACACTGATAAGAGTACTGACAGCTCCTGGATGCAGAGTGGTAGAAATGCTGTGATGCTGAGGCTGGCAGATTTCCGAGGTCTGGAGGCATCACCAGCAACATGAGACAGCCTTAGTCTTGGCAATACAAACACCAAACTTGAACAGCTGGAGCTGGCCATCTACCTGGGCACCCAAATGCTGCTGGAGCATCTTATTTACTTGTGATGGCAAACAACAGCCAAGTGCCTGTGTGAGCAAAATCCTGTTCGTACAAACAGTCTTGAGTAGCTAATGTGGAAGATTAGCAAAATGTGGAAGATTGGGCAAAATGGTTAAAATTTTCCTTTATGAATAGAGAGGAAGAGTCATATCTCCTTGTGTAAACATGCCTGGGTAGAGAAGTGAACCTGTGTTTGGGAACTCCTCCCTTGCTACTCCTCCCTTGCTTCAGATCAAAATGCTGGTTTGATTATGTCTCTCTGACAGGAGGATTTGTATTTTAAATGGAGACTTCTTGCCATGAGATGACAAGCACAGTAGAGTGTGGTCCCCAATCTCCCCAAAAAGGCAGTAAATTAGTGAAGTGTTAGACCTTAATAGCCCTAAATGCTTCCAGTGTGTATAACAGTGTAATAGGATCATCATGTGGTTTTTGCTAGTGCAATGCCACAGGGAAGGAAATGAAGTCAGCTACAGTTGTTTGAAGAGTCTAAACCTTGTCAGGCTCACAGATGGTAACTACAGAGTGATGAGGGGAAGCCTGAATCTTTCTTCCACCTGTACTTAGTGCCTCTGTGAAATCACCTGAGAGGTTACATTGAGGATTGTTTGCTGTGGAGCTGATAGAAAGTATACTGACTAAAAGTGAAGACATGGCCACAGTCTTAGTAGATGGCCAGAATCTTTGTAGATGCCCATAGTCTCAGTCCAGCAGATCCTCCATGAAAGTTTTGAAGAGCCATGAATAGTGCTCTTTCTTACAGGAGGTACACTTTGCTGCCTCAGAAAGTGCTTTCTTTTCTTACCTCAGCAGTGTGTTTTCTGACTGCCTTGGCTAAACCAAGCAGTCCTTCATTTCTTTAGAAAGTGCCTAACTGCTGAGCACCCAGATGTGCCAGGGTGCAACCCATGGATGGCAAAACTTCATCGTTCTACACTTCTAGGTACTTTGAGCCTTGATTTGTGTCTTTTCCACAGAGAGAGTTAATTGCCAGACTATGGACCTGGCATGTTTAAATGTCTGATCTGGGCTGTTAAAACTGAGATCATTCACCTCTCTATCCTGCATGGAGAGACTGCTGCAAAAAAACAGAGATAGCCAAGTCTCACCCTGAGACACTCTCAGTGTCTGCTCATGCCCTGCTGCTTCACAAAATTCTCTCTTCCTTCCTGGAAATAAATGAATAACCAGACAACCCAGCCGCTCAGATGTGAGAGCCGAGTTCTTGATCAGGAGCCGTGTTTGGCAGTGGAGGAAAAACATGCAGACTCATTCACAGAGATGCTGCGTGGAGCTGCCCTGGAAGAGCCTGTGGGCGTATGCTGAATGCTTAGTAATTAAGCTGATTCTGGGCACACTGATTATCATTTCAGGAAGATGTGGAACATCCTGCAAATACTTGCATAAACATCTGACTCCCAGGACACACGCAAGCATGCGCACGTGTATGGGTGTATGGGACGGAAGGGGAAGCAGCCTGACTAGTGAGTGTTTTGAGAGCAAGAATAAATAGGTACTGTTGCATCTGTGACTTTGTTTTGGTTTTTAATCCAGCAGGGAGGCACCACAGGAAATGGTACTTTTATAATCCTGCTTTCTGTCTCTGTCAGAAACCAGAGTGAACAACTCATTAGCATGCAGATTTTGCTCTTTTTGTTCATCAAAGCAATAATGCAGAGAGAAGCCAAGTGATCTTGGAAGCACATTGTAGAGCATCTCTTGTACTTTTTGCAGTGATAGAGCTGGTGGAGGACCAGTCTGTTTTCCTAAAGCACTGTCCAGGTCCTACTGTTGTCCATGGAGTCCTGGATAAAAATTTACTTAGGACGTTAAACCACATGCTTTAGAAGTGTGACTGCTGCAAAAAAAACCAGTTTGACTCTGGAGCAGAGTTGTAAGAGTTGCACCTCTCCCCATCCACAAAATCATAGAATCACAGAATAGTTTGGGATGGAAGGGACCTTAAAGATCATCTAGTTCCACCCCCCACCAATGCCATGAGCAGGGACACTTTTCACTACAATCTTAGAGATATTTGATTCCAGGCTTTGGAGGGGTCATATCAGTTAATTAGGCTATAATAACCCTCATTTAGTTCCTAAGAGGTCTGGAAAATGCTCTGAAAACACATCTGCCCCAATCTTTTGGGACATTTCATACATCAGAGTGCAGTGGCACTACTTATTACACCCTTTCTCCACACTTCCCAGCAGGATCCTTGCTGTGCCAAGTATTGCAGACAGGACACCCAAAATCCTACTTCTGTGCTGTCTTGTGGAAGCTTGGGATTTTCCCTGTATCCTAGCACAGCATTAATGTTAAGGCAGGGAGGAAACTAATTGCCTCCAGGCATTTTTGTCAGCTTGTGCAATTCTTACAGAGCTCTTGGCCTTGCAAATTATGAAGACAGGCAGGGAGACAGACATGGGTGTATCTGTGTGACAGGGGTGGGGGCAGCAGCTCCAGACAGCGCGCTGTGCTTAATTGGTTTCCTTCCTTTGCCACTGTATTAATCAACTCCCAGTGCATGCTGCCCAGGGCTCTTTTCCAGTCATTTTGCAGGTCTAGTGAGAGGGCCATGGAGCAGCCCAGGAATGGATCACTTCCCAGAAGTCCCTGGTCAGAGGCACAGGTCCCTTTATCTTTCTTTCTGGCTCCACAGCAGCCTACTTTCCACCCAGTCCCTCTTCTATGCTTGTTAATGGAGAAGAAGGTGAGCATGAAATGGACTGCTAAAACCTATGAATATTTCAGAGGAAAAAGTCAAGGGACTCCATTAAATCCTCTTCAGTCTCTGCAAATGGAGCTGGGGGGCGGGTGTGCTGCTTAATGAGAAACTCCAGCGTCTGTGACCGCACGATGCTTTCCAAAGTCTCCCTTTTGCAGTGTCCCCATAGAGTCACCCAACACTGCTGCCAGCCTCTCCTTTCCCAGCCAAGTCCAAACAACCCTGCTGTCAGCACTGTCTCCTGCTGCCTCAGTCTTCCCCTGCATACCTGCCCGATATTCACCACCCACTTGTCCTCAGATGTACCCCTTCCCCCTATCACACTCATAGCATGAGGGACTCCCCCTGAGCTGCCCAGAATCCCAATGTCCTACAGCAGCCCACCAGCTACCAGCACACTGTTTACCAGCATCCTTCCCACCTCACCTGCTATCTTCCCACAGCCCCTTCCCAAGCCCCCATCCAGATCACAGCCTCCTCCAGACAGCTGCTGCCTCCCCATCAGCAAACAGCAAGAGCAGCGGCAGCTTTCAGAGCAACAGACAGAGCCTGACAGCCCCATATGTTTCAACAGAGACAGTTCCTCCCTCTAATGGGCCCAGAGGAGCGCAGCTTTCAAAGGATTCAGCGTGGAAGTGACAGGCTGGAAAGTCTTATTAATGGTCTGTGCGCCGGCGAGGGGCCGGGAGCAGTGCACGCCAACAGCCCGGAGGCCACGGCCAGGCAGAGCCAGCCCTCCCCAGCCACAGCCTATGCCCTGGGGCAAGCCGAACCCTTCCCTGGGATGTGAGACTGGATGGTGATGTCCTCAAGGTCCTTGGCTATTTCCTAGAGACCAGTCAGCATGTGAGGTCTTTCCAGACTGTGCACCCTGCATTGCACCCTGTTCTTCCAGCCCTGACTGCCAAACATGCCCTGTGGGGTGTCTAGCTCTAGGCTTGGCTGCCCTGCATGGAGAGGAGCCCGGGAAAGACAACCCACAGCTGTAGGCCTTCTCTGTCTTTGCTACTGAGAAGCAGCAGGGTCAAGGGAGCCAAAGTGCCTGTGTGCATGAACTGCTCACTCCTTTGGTGGGTGCTGGCATTCCAACAGGAATTGTCTTCTAGTCTTTAAGTGACTTCTTAAGAAGGTGACCTGTCATCACTCAAAGAGCTGCCCTCATAGACATCTTCTCCATGGTTTCCAGGAATATTGGTCCTCCACAGCCAAAGGCTCAAGTGTCTCCGCTGTTAGACACCAGCACCCCCTCAGGCCACCAGGAAGTGTCCCAGTTTCTCAGCTTTCACTGTGTTTTCTCTAAATCATTCAGGTTTGCCTCAAAAGGAAGGAGACTCAAGAAGGAAAGCCTCAGACCCTGGGCAAACACAATGAAGGAGCCTCTGCCCCACAGCACCCACAATGAAATCATCTCCACACTTCAACAATGAGCTGCTGCACAGACAGGTGTTGCATGAGGCATCATTGAAATTCGAGCCACAGACTGTACACAGATAAATGGCCAAGGATTTGGTGTAGAGGGGGAAAATGGAACCCTCTCCACTAGCTCTCTCCTCCAGTAAGAGAAACTGGTTTTCCTTCTCTGGGTCAGGGTCCAAAGGATGGCCACAAAACCCCTCAGAAGATGACTGTTTCAAGACAAGAAAAGCATAAGTATGGGCTCAGCAGAGAGAGGCCTCACCAGCCATTTTCAGTTCACCCCAATTAACCCTTCCCTGTTATCCAGGAATCAATGGATGACCTGTACCACCCTTCCTCTCTCCCACCACAGATAATGAGTCTTATCTCTCTCTCTGCTTAGCATCTACCCATTGCTCCCAAAGTGCTAATTACATTTCATTCACAACTTGCTTAATCAACTACCATAATTAAATTAAGCAGGGCATTTCTACCTGTACCCAGCTTGTAGTTTGGGTTGTAGGCTGGTGCATTTGCAGAGACTCAAGTACCTCAGGCTGTCTTGTACTACCACCTCTCTGTAAACCCTGCCTCTCAACCACAGAGTCAGTGGTGTTCCTCTGAGAGAAATGGGCTTTCACTTCCTTGCCTCTCTTATTATTCATCTTCACCATTTCATGACAAGATAGATGAAAATTATTTCCTTTTTAATATATAAAAATGGGTTTGCATTGAGAAAAATAATTTCATTTTTAATACACAGAAGTGATCATAGCCACAAAAGTGCATAATTTCCTTTGGCTTTTTCTGCTCATCTTCAACAAGGGAGTAGTCCTGTTCAGACTTGATGCCAGTTCTGCATACAATGATAAAAAAGAGTGAAGTGTTGCAGACTGAGAGACCGTAAATGTCTGTTACAGTGTGCTTCATATTCCCTACTAGGTAAAGGAAAGCATACTTAGAAATTTGAGTGATTCTGTAACAGTGGTCTTTTGCCTGTGACCTCAGCAGAGCAGTGATGGTGGCAAGTGTGCCATGAAGCTGTTTCTATTGTCAAAAACCAGGAAAACCTGAAGTTCCTGTTGCAGTTCCCCCAAGGAGAGGAGGTCTCCCCCAGTCCAGAGTGGGCTAAGCCAGGGGACCACCACAGGAATGGGAAAGAAGTTGCTCACTCATGTCTCAGAAACTGGGGAAGGTTTGTTGGTGCGGTCCATGGATGTGGGAAGATATCCAAAGGGAGTTCACCTGGGCAACTGGGGGAGGTTGAACACCCAAGATGAGTCATGGGGCATTTTCAACAATTCAGGCAGAAAGTTTATTTCTTCTTTCAGTGGCCAGAATGTGGCTCTGGAAATCACGCAGGGCAAGCATTTTGTGCCCAGTTAGAAAGTCTCTGGTGGAGATTTACATTAGGCTGAGCTTCAGCTGACACATGTCATGGGCCAACCGTTCAGCTCCTGCCCTCCCCCTCTGCTGTGCAGCAGATAAAAGAGTGCAAGGCAGCCTTGCTCCCTCAAAACAACCATTTACTTGGAGAGAGGTGCTTGAGTACCCCTTTAGAGATGTTTTGCCCCACAGAAGCAAAGCCTATCTGCCAGGGTTGATCCCTGCAATCTAGTGATGTGGCTAATTGAAACCACTTGATTTTGAGTGCTTAATATTTGTTTGCACACAAGCTGTAGTCCACGCCTTTTTTGGAGAAGCCACGAGGCAACTGATGATTACATACAAGAATACAGACATCTAATTGTGTCATTTGTAAATTGGCACTTTGTCCAGAACCCATGTGAGGTGCTGAGGTCTGCTCTGTTTCCCAGGCAGCTCCTTGGAGCCTCATCAGGAATTTTCCTGGGCCCTGGCTAAGCCAGCTGCTGTATTTCATAGATGAGTTGCAAGTGATTTCTAAACAGTGGTTGCAAAGCTTCCTGGGATGAATAGATGTGACAAAAATGCTTGATTTCAGCTCTGCTCTTGAGCTGCTGACAGATACAGCTCAGGATTAAGTCAGAAGCCTAGCACAGCCTGGGCAGCAATTCCTGCTCTGTTCATATTTCACTGCCCTTGGCACAAACTTGATATTGAGGGAAATAGTGGTGGAGCTTCTTAGGTGCTGAAATATTTGTTTCTATCTCAAAAACGTCTGGGGTTTTCCAGGGAACTACAGAAGATTTAAATCCAGTGAGGAATATGATGTCTTTAGATAAGCTTGCAAAAGGTTGTCCAACTTTCCATTGAGGGTGGCAGAGCACTGGAACAGCTGCCCAGGGAGGTCATGGAGTCTCCCTCTCTGGAGACATTCAAACCGCACCTGGAAAAGTTCCTGCGCCACCTGCTCTAGGTGACTCTGGCTTGGCAGAGAGATTGGACTGGATGATCCCCAGAGGTCCAACAATTACTGATTAGTGGCTCACATTCCCATTTCTACACCCAAGCAGATTCCCTGACTCAGAACATCCCAGACCCAGATATGGCCATGGATATTTTGCAATTTCGTGTGCCCAAGCACAGTGATTCTTTTGCACTGGAGACCACATCTTCTGTCAGGCCAGTTAGATACTCCACCTCAATGGATACTAAGCACAGTAAAAACATACCGGGCCTTTTACTTCACCATTTCTATTTAACATAGCTTTTAACTAGGACAGAATAAGTAGAAAGTATTTTTTCCACACTAGTAGGACTTGACTGAGGTCAAGAGAGAATGAAATGAGATTTTTGTGTAAATCATCGAAGTCCTACACAAGGGAGAAATTTCTTTTCCAGAAGCAAATAATTGCACACAACTACGCGTATCTATAAGTGAGAGACTTTATTTGAACCAATTTTTCAAATACAGACACCTGTATTATTCTCACTTCTTGGGAATGTTTTCTGCTCATTTTTGAAGCTTGCAACCTTAGGACAATATTCAGGACATATGTGTACATTAGATCTCTGCAGATGGACACATTCATAATGCACAAGTACAATGAGTGAGAGACTCTTTCCAGATCCTCACACAAGAGCATCGGAAATGGGCCGCTCTAATTGTCAAGTTCTGCTCTTATTAGCTTCCAGACACGTCACAGTTCTTGATACTCTCTAGGCTGTAGCCACCTTCTTCAGGCCCCGATTTATTACTGTGTTACTTCTGCTGTATGCCAGTGGAACTCCTCAAAATAGGGCTTAGGTGATGCACAGGGATTTGTTTTATTCATTGGGAACAGGCATAAGCACAAAAACCAAGCTATTGGGTGAACAGTTCACCTGGGATTTTCTTTTGTGAGAGTAGTCTAGGTCTCAGGCTGGGATTTCTGTTTTTTGGAAGTGACCAGTGGTTCTGGGTGTGTAATACATGAATCTTGATGTTCAGAGCATACAGGGGACCTGTGGCTTGGACCCCAGTGAGGTGTCTCTCAAGTTGGGCACTCCAGATGTGAGCCACTGGGGTCATTAGCCTGTTCTGCAAATCTCGACCTTCACCTCTTCTTCCAAGTATTGCTCAACAGAAGAATGTAGTAATAAAGCATTGTAGGTAAGAATGCAGGCTCGCACATGACCTGAGATCAACACCCTGAAAAATGAATAGAGGGTAGCGCTTTCAGGACCACCTAAATGACTCATGATCTTCAGTTCCATTTTGGGAAACGACTGGAGAATTTCAGGCCTGAGACCCCCAAATTCACTGCAGAGAGGAGTTTGGACATCCTTCAGCATCTGGGCCTTAGGAACTTGCGTCTCTTTGAAAGCCAGTGAAACATGTGCTCTCAAGTGCCCATGTCACTTAGGTTATTCTGAAAACTGTACCCTATATACATATAGGTAGATAAGGGGCAGACTTTCACAGGCACAAGTGGCAGTTAGACATGTAACTCCCATTGACTTTTTTCCCCCTCGGGGACCTGGAAAATCCCCCCCCCGAGGAGTTGAATCCTCCTCTCGCATTACTTTCACACCAGATTAACACCACTGGTTCCAGTGGAGCGACTCCTGAGTTACCCCAGTGTGAGCGAGAGGAGAACCAGTCCTGAGGTGCTCTAAATATCCAGTGAAAGTGCTAATGTGGCAATGCAGAAAAGCAGGGAATCTGAGCACAGGCCTGGAAGAGGACCCCCAACATCACCTCTGGTGTCGCTGAGCTGCAGGTGACCACCAAGCGAACTTCTTGGCCAAGAGGAACCACAAAAACATTCATTCAAACCTTTCCCTCCACCTCTGCAAACCATAGCCACTACATTTCTGTCCTGACACATATGACAAACACTAGACCTTCAGTATGAAAAGTCTCAAGTGTTAGTCTGCTGTTTGAAGACCACAGCTAAAAAGAAATAACTCATGTGGGGAGCTTGGTGTGAACTCCCTCTTCCTTTTTTCTTTCTTTCCTTTTTTTCTAAACTCCTCTCCATCAGTCAAGGCCATTTCTTTCATCTAGAGTAATATGGTTCCCAAGCAATGGTGTTTATGTGGTCACCACAGGTGAGTTCCTTCTGGCTAAGACCTCTCCTGGGGCTGCATTAGGGTTTAGGATTGGAAAACACCGGGTCTGAAGGGATCTCAGCAGGATGCCCTTCCCCTCCCTTTGGAATGTGGCTCATGGAGAAGCTCCTTGGCTGATGCAACTATTGCAAGGGTTGTGGGTTTCATCTGCTACCAGTGCAGACAGTCGGGATGCCACAAGCATTGCAAAGCAGACCAAATTCAAGCGAATGATCTACTACATTGATGGGGAGTTTATGTTGGAATTTTTTTCACTTTTTCAAGGCTTAGTCTACTGAAATACAGTAGTGAAATGTCAAGAGCTGGCCTACAGCTGGTATGAGCATTCAGGATAGCTGTGGGTCACTAATGTATCTTACTATAGGGGCATGGAAAGCCCCTCTAGGATCCTGAATTTCCACAGCACTGTATGGTGAGGTCAGGCACTATATTCCCAGTGTGAATCACTCTGACATGCCCTGCCCTTTTCTAACGTAAAGTAACAACCACAGACACCTCCAGGCAAAGCTATATCCTCTTCAGGGAGAGAGAATTAGATACATACTCCCTGGGGAATTCCTGTTGATTGTTATAGCAAGAGTAGTAGAAAATCTTCAACTGCTCTGCTGATTACTCTTTGCCCCACTCTTTACTTCTGGGACCTCCTGCCTCTTCTGCTGCTTTCAGCTCACTTGATGTCTTGTTAGAAAAATCATTCCTCAAATACCTTTGCTCTCTTTCCAGTTTCTGTCCCATGCTACATCGTTTGTACTGTTTCCTTTTAGCCTTTGAAAAATCTGGCTGAAGAGGCAACTCAAGGAAATCCAAATGCTTTTCTCTGCTCTCTTCCTGTACCCTGAAGACAGCCCAGCTTCCTATACAAATCTTGTGTATTACACATTAAACCACTGCCTGCTCAAGGCAGGGTTTGTCTCCGTGCTCTCTCTCACGCTCTCTTTGCCCTGACTCTCTGGCAGAATCAGGACACGGTACA
Organism: Dasyornis broadbenti; assembly: GCA_013397935.1. Taxonomy (NCBI): domain Eukaryota; kingdom Metazoa; phylum Chordata; class Aves; order Passeriformes; family Dasyornithidae; genus Dasyornis; species Dasyornis broadbenti. Next base: position 236,131 of record VZRN01002958.1, read on the forward strand.
ATAATAAAGATAGGGGGTGCTTGGTTACAGCCAGTAATTTTAAACTGGAACCAAGGGAGAGGAATTAGTATTTAAATTATTTAGGTTTGCAGTTGGTAACCACATACCCCGTTCTCTTTGTGGGGGGAAAGAAACCAAAACACAAAACCCAACCCTTTGTTCTCTAAGCAACATGGCAAAGCATGTTCTTACGAACGGTGACAAAACACGTGCGATGCCCCAACCATCAGCCAAGGGGGAGGCAACATGCGAAATACAAAGATAAAATGTCCTTGGGGAGAGAAAGTTGTTTCATTTTTTGAGGAGGGAGGAAGGCCTATGTCCAGGAAGACATGAAAGGCAGCTTTCTTTTCCTTATAGTTAAAAATAGTAGTAGCAAAGTGGAGGCAAGATGAAAACTTTGGGGTCTGAAATCAGAAGAGCAGGGAGACCACAGGGTCTTTGCAGAAACAGGCAAGACAGAAAACTGTTTTGTCATGACAGGAGATAAGGCCAAACAAAAACAGTGCTCCCTCCTTCCTGCCTCCTCCCAAACACCTCTCCCACAAATCCTGAGAGCTGAACCTCAGTTCTCTCAACTCGGTGCTGGAGACACGGGGTGTTGGCACTGGGCTGGGCCTTTTGTGTGCTACGAACAGCAAACATCCTGTACACCTCTCCTCCCTACGCTCCAGCCCCCGTGTCCCTCAGAGCGCTCTCCCTACCAAACACCAGCCACACCCTGCTGCCTCCCTGGCAGACACGGGTGGGGTGGTGAGACCTGACATGCGGTCCAAGCAATGCCTGATGTCTGCGCTACATTTGCTGAATTGAGGTCAGGCTGGAAGGTGTCTCAGGGTTTACCACCCATCATGACATGGGAATATTAGCATATATATCATTTATGAAGTATGACACAATACCTATCTGTCAGTCAGCCCATCTTTCTACCTATTTAGTCTGTCTAATCTACTTTAGCTATCTACGTTTCACTATCTCTATCAATCATCTATTGCTCCATATTATCTAATTTCTTCCTGTCTCTCTCTCATCTTTTTCACTCTAATCTTTCTTTCTCTAGCTATACTCCCCTCTCTCTCCCTATCATCCATCTATCCACTCGAAAATCTTTCCCCCCCTCATCTCTCTAATCCCTGTTTTTAAAAATCTTTGTCCAATCTCTCTCCCACTCTCTCTTTCCCTCTCTTTAAAAAACCAAAAACCTCCCTGTCTCTCTCTTATTTCTACAGAATGCCAGGAAGCACATGGAAATGAATCCTGACATGTTTTGATGGCACTTCCAGTGAGCAGTCTACGTTCAAAGTGATCCTTTCTGAGGAGACAGTGTTCATCTTTTCTCCCTATTTCCAACAAAGAAATGGAGGAGAACAAAGGAGTAGGACAGGGAGGCCCAGCCAGCCCTCTGAAGGCCATGGGGCTGCCACTCCAAGAAACATCAGCCACCAAAGGATTTTGGAGCTGTCAGCATTCCCATCTTTTGGTGTTCTACTGTGAGGACAATTTAATCCTGGTCCTGCAGTATTGTACAGTAATGCTGCAAGGTGTTCTGGCTGTCATTGCCAATGCGGCCAGGAAACCATGCAGGAGCTGGTGAGAAAGCACACAATAATAATCAGGGCAGTGAAAGAGTAGTAATAGCCAATGACTGGGCTTTTATAAAAGCCCAGATATTACTAAATATATTTAAATGTTCACTCTCACAGCTCATAAAGACAGCAGCAGACTCAGATGGCTGTACAGGCTCAGGGTTTGGCATCTGTCTTGTCTTCCACTGGGACAGGCTGAGTGACACCAGGGAACAGCCTGCAACCTGTGGGAAGCAATGGTGGAGATTTAGGAGGTGGTGCTCTGCCCACAGCCATAAATGACAGCTGAAAGCCTTGGCCCTCATTAGAGCTGGGTGAACCACCCTGGGGTTTGGCAGGGAGCTGGAATGAAGTATTTCTTTAAGTGCCACCAACTGGCTCCTACACCACCAGACCTCATCCTGCCCATGCACCTGTCAATGCATTGGCCCAATTTATTCTGCCAAACAGAACACTTTTGAGGGGCCATGCTGTGCTACTCAGAGACTTCTCCAGCTTCAGCCCAAGGGGGTCAGCATCATCCTACTGTGGGGAGAAGCTCATGCCCCAGGGCCCTGTCCCCTCATGGTCCTTGGTGCACCCCTTGGCAGGGGTTAGACCTTTGACATGGGTCAAAGCTGGTCTCTCTGTGGCTCATATCTCCAAGGTTACCACAGTTCTCCAAATCGGGGCCTAGAGATCTCTTAGAGGGACACTTACTACGTTCTTTCCTAAAACTGATTTTGCTACTTTCATTATTTATGTTAGTCAGTGCTAACATCTCGCTCAAAATCCAAGCCTGCTCCCCTTAAAAATCCCCTCAGTAGTGCCAGGGAGAGCAGTCAGTCACTGACTGGTGGCCAAGGAGCACAGCTGGGCCACGCAAGAAGTGGCCCACCAAAACCCACAGGCCAGCAGGATGTACGGCACCACAGAAATGCGACACGGTGGTGTTAATGATAATTATTCTCATTTATTATAATTATTGTTCAGTTTGAAAAAGGAGCCTGGAGCCAAGCATTATGCTAATTGGCACATTTTTTAGTTGTTGTTGTTTTAGTTCTGAAAACAAACTGGGGTTTAGTATTCTTTTTTGTTCATTTGTTTGTTATGTTTGGTCTTTTGTTTGTTTTTTCTTTCGTTCATTCCATCACATTGAAAAAGGAAGAAAATAACCTTTTTTTCCCCCCTCTTTTGTTTTAACTCACTCAGTAAGTCTGGACTCCTCAGATGAACGTAACATTGCACACACACACACTTGGAGAAGAGAGAGAGAAGAGAGAGAGAGAGAGAGAGCGCTTGCAGTGGGCAGACAGACACACGCACGCGTCAGGTCAAAGAACTCTGATACAGTGCAAGAATTTTCCCAAAATGATTGGATCATCATTACCAAAAACTTGCCATAACAACACCAAGAAACAAAGAAATGTTTAAGCCACACTGTTTGACTGGGATTTTTCCTGCTTTTTTTTTTTTTCTTTAAATGTTTGCCACACAGAGAGAAAAAGGGTTTAAGTGGTAATGGGAGAGGGACAGACAGGCTCACAGGTGTGAGCAGGAAGGGGGGAGATCGAGATTGGGATGGGAAGGAAGGATAGAGGATAGGGGGAGGGAGGGAGGGGTAATGGGGAGTCATTTCTTAATGTTCAGGCATTTTCTTGGTCCGCCTTGCTCTCTTCTTCTTTCACCTCTTCCTGCTGGGCACTTTCAGTAGGTTTGGTTTCTTCTACAGCATCTAGTGGGGAAAGAGATGGTCCAGGGTTAGTCAGCCGTTATCTAGAGCATCCTGCATGTGCACACAGCCTGATAGACTGCATGGCTTCAGGCTTCTCTCTCCCCAGAGCGACCCAGAGGTCAAAGTCCCTGGAATTTCTGCAGCATGGACAGAACATGCCAAAGTTCAGTCTAGCAGGCACGTGTGTAGCTCTCACAAAACACCTTCAGCCAGAAAGCATGTGCCACTGGAAGGAGCTGCCTTGCTCATGCTGACGTGGCAGACAACCACTGTTGATTTCGTTAGGGGCACTGATCAGACTCTTGGCTTATCAACTAGAACATGCACCCTTTTACAGAACCCATATCCACTGACTGTGCCAACCACTGCTGAGTTGTTGTCCCCCAATTACAGCGATGGATCCTCCCAGCCGAGACTTAAAGAAGACAGAAAGAAAAAACTCTATACACACTTGAAGCCTGCAAGACCCAGAGGGAAAAATTTTACAACCCGTAACGCAGACTTCTCTCACAGTGAACAGAGATCTAGAGAAATGTCTCTAGCCTGCAAGAGTGGGAGCCTTCATCCAGAGGTTGCCACATCTCTCCAGTTTTCTGGTCTCTCCTTTCAAATGCAAAGGTGCCCTGGGGGGAAGCAGTGAGTATAACTGGAGCCTGGGTCTGCCTGTCAGTCAGACACCTTGTTCGGGCACACTATCCATATGAGAAGTTAAAACAAATCCTAGGAGCTATCCCACAATGAACTAGACAGAGGATCAGAACCCAGGGAAAGGCAGAGGCAGCCAGAAGAAACAAGGCAAATGGAAGGAATGCCTCTCAAGCTGGAGTGATCTCACTGCTGGGTTCATCTAGCCTATGCCTCCTTCATTGCAGCAAGACAGATTTAATTGTCTCTGAGTTTCTACTGACCAGCTCTCATCAGGGTACGCTAACATGTTCCCAGCCTCTTCCAGAAATAGTCCAGGCACTGTGTGGGTTGGTTTTTACAGGACAAGGTGGTGGTTGACCCAGGGATGCAGGACTGTAAGACGGAATAATGCAAAAGGGTCTTAGTGCACTGTAGTGAGTGGTCTGCTCCATTGCTACCTCTCCCTTTTCCTCACAGGCTCCCACTCCCACACATGCATAGCCCATGGAGAGGTCAACCAAGCAGCAACAACCCAGACTTGGGATAAAGATCAGAGAAAATAAACACTTGGGATATAAAGAACAGGGAAAAGAAACAAGTGCTGAAGGGCTGGGTTGTGTGGGACAGACCACATCATTGGTATGACACGTACATCAGTGATGGCACTCGACACACCTCTGCAGCATCACTGTACCTACAGTGGTCATTCAGAGAGCACTGTAGGCTCCCTGCACAGTTTCTGGCTTCTCTGATGGGCTATAAAGTTACATTGTACAGTAAATAAAATGGGCCAGGGACTGCTCCCTGGCCCCAAGGCCAGCTGGCACCACACAGCTTATGTCCATATGGCTAAACTCTTACTCTCCAGAAGAGCGTAGCTGTGTCTGGGACCTGTCTGAAGCAAAGCTGCTTGGTGTACACAAAAATCACACCAGAGCCTGTGCTGTCAGCCTAACAATGTGGATGTTCACTTGCCAGTGTACAGTTTGTGAGGATTAGCATCCTCATACCCATGTTTGGTGAGAATGCTAATTGAAACTTTCCTTACTGAGACCATTCATGCATTTTGGCCTGGTCCATTTGATGCCATCAGATGGCAGACTTGTATTTGCTTCCAATACTGGCATTAGGTGCTACTCTCCTCCTCAGCTCTTTAGCTAAGGTTTCAAATATGTTCCTAGGCACCACTTCCTTATGAATCACCTTTAAGATGTGTGCTACTTCCCATTCTGAATCATCTTCGTTAAGGGCTCTGCTTCTGGACCTTCAAATACTTTTTATCTTAGTAAATTCTGACTGTTGATTTTCCAAAAAGAAAAATTTCAGTGGGAACATCCCCATGGCCTCAGCCACTGCACCTGTAAACCCCCATCAACAAAAACATCTGCAGACTTTCCTTCCCTTGATACTGAACAGCTAAGCAGGATGCTATTCAAGGACTCCATCTATATCTGGTACAGCCACCACCACAGACCAGAGACAAAATAGGCTACAGATTAAAACAGGACCATAACAAGTATCATTGGGAGGCAAAGCTTGGCCTACTTTTTAAATTTTCTTCAATGACTTGATCACTGGGAGGGAGGCGAGTCCCTTTTAATGCTGCTCTTCAAGGCATTCATAGCAGGAGACATGTTCAATTACAAAGCTGAGAGTAGAATCCCAATGCACAACCATCTACCCCTAAATTTGAATGAAAAGACTACTGTTAGGCAGAAGCAAAGTCTGATTTCATATGAGGCTCTGACAGATCCTAGTAAGGAAGAATTTCTGGGTTTTTCTCCTCACATAAATGTGTAAGATGAGTGAAAGAGCAACAAAGACGTGTAATGTGGCTTCAGGAGCACAAGTCCTGACACTGTTTCTCATTGTGTTTAAAACCTTTTTCATCCTCCTATTGAAAATATTCACAGTTTTTACCCAGCAGTCCCACAGTCTCCTCAGGACAGCACAACAAATGGGCCTGTAACACAGCAAGTACAGGGACAGACAGACACAATTTTCTGTCATGTTTTATTCCCTGTTAGCTCACCACAGTGGCAAATCTAACTTCCAGGTAGTGCTCATGGCGCCTAGAGATCCCTGGCTGTCAGAGGAACTGCACAGAGGTGCCTCATTGTCCCCATTAGTGTTCTCTGGGGAGCAGGCCGATGTCTCTCTGCTGAAGCAGCCCAGAGACTGCGCTGATTTCTGGCATGGATGAAATAGTTGGACTAACCGGGGGTCATGGAGTAGCAGGAATCATTTAAGGTCACTTCATCACATATTCAACAGAGAGGAATCATACAACCCAAATGCTGGTCTGTGCATATCCTAAGTATAAACAAGAAGTCTAGCTTTTTGAATAGGAATTACACAAAGCTCAGTGAATCACTCTCCCTCTTTTCTCTTGCATGATGTTGAAGCAATGAGGGGAAATTGTCTGTGTACTGCCACACCCTGCTAATCTATGTCTTATTTCCTAGCAGCTTTTGCAGCATTTCATTGATCTTTCAGATGAGGGAAAAGAAGCAACCTAGTGTTATTATGTAGTAATGAACTTAAGTAAGAAACAATATCAAAAAGGAAAAAAAAATCAGCACAAAAAAATAAATTTCAAGCTGCGGCACTGCTAAACCATGGCAGTAAAAAGAAGAGTAGTCACTCTGTGCAATGGAAGCTTTGCATCACAACCCCAGTGACATCAGGGCCAGTTAACAGCAGGTTCTGGTTCATGAGAGGTGAGAGAGTTTGACTCACCAGTTTGTTTGTTGCAGGCTATTTCTGCAGTATGTTTTCTGGGTTTTATCCAGCCTTGTTTTCAGTGTCCCAGCAAAGGAGGGCAAGGTATCCCCACAGAGGTTAGTAAAGAGCTATCCAGGGGATTCCATACATCAGAGACAATATTTCTTACATTGCTTTTTACTCAATACTAGCCTTGATTTTCCACTTTTTTGAACTCTGGGCTATCGTACCTGTGGGTTTGTAGTGGACAGATACCATTTTACAGACAGTACTGCACAACTTTGGCATTTTACATTCACTTTGCACTTTGTTGCAAAGGTGACAAAAAAGCGGTTGAGAATTTAGGCAGTCCCCTGTGTGAGGAACAAAAGCATTTCATTCTGGGTAGCCAAATTTCCACCTGTCTAAAGCTGCCTCCCTTCTGAACATGCCAGCACTGTGAGATCTCCTCCTGCACAATCTGGTGTCCACCTGCAAGGGACAGAACAAGCAGGAGGAAGTGAGCTTATTCTTCAGGTGGGCCTGGACTGGAGCAGCATGGTGCACGTGGTGACATCCTGAAATGAGAAAGCTGAAGTAGAAGTGGATGGACATCTCACCTAACCCCAGATATCTACAGAGAGATATCTGTAGCTGGTCTTCTCAACCTCTCCTTCCATTCTAATTAGTGGAAATAAATACAACATTTCTAAGACTCTATTAACCTGCCTTATTTAGATGCCTACTTTAGAACAAGTTGCAGTCTGGGAACACCTAACCCACAGCACGTCAAGGTGGAGACATCCACGTTTTTTCTAGAGCACTCCAGCTACACAGCAAAAAGAAAGACCCAAACTCACAAAGTGAGAGTGGAGGAAAGAAAACAGGAGGGGAGGCAGAGCTGTAATATAAAGCAAAAATATTTGAAGAGGGGCCAAAACCAAATTCAGTCCTGAAGGAAAAAGCAAGAATGGCTAGGTCAGAAAGCTAAAAAAAACCCACTTCAAGCCAACAACAAAACCCATCTAGTTTGTGCTTGCAACCACCACCCTTACAGTTATTTTAATGCAGAGCAGCCATGAGTTGCACTGTCCATGGTTACTTCAGTCTTATGGTCCCACACCTCAAGACACTGCTTTGAGATTTTAGTTTGCTTTTTTGGAAATCTATGCTGCAGTCCAGATTATCTTATAGCATAGGATAATTTTGCCAAAGAGACAGACTTCTGTGAGCTGAGTTGCCACTGTTCTCACTTCCATTTAGCACTCTGGATGGTGCAGTCAAGTTGAGAAACCTTTTGGGCAGCCTTGGACAAACCTGAAGCCATGACTGCAGAATTGTTTAAGGGGTAGAGCTGCATGGTGGGAGAGGCTGATATGTGTTTGCTTCCCAGCTGAAAAGCCAGTGTCAAAGGGATACTTCATACATACAGCTCCAACTGGCACCTGCTGGAGACCAGCCTTACCCATGGAAGAGTGACAATATGGAAGTGAGATATAGAGCCTTGCTGAAATAGGGTCTTAGAGAGCTCCTGCTCCTCAGCACTCCATTTATTTCCTGGAAAGGGTGAGAGTCATGTCTGCGAGCCCTGCTGGGGAGCAAATGCCTGGAACATATGCAGTTCTGGTTGCTGTGAAGCTGAAGCAGGCACGCAAGCAGCAGTTCTGCTGGATGGTGGTACTTCCAGCTGCCTCTGCCGACGCTGTGCTCTAATGGCTGAGCGTGCAGGCTCCTCTCCAAGTCTTTCCACTGCCCTACATTAGTGAAATTAGGTTGAGTGGATTTCCGGGTAAAACACAGTCTCTTGGGACCTGCCCAGCTCCCGTCTGACTTGCCAAGATTAATTAAATCAGAGCAGACATCAGCTTATGACCACAGTAGCAGCAACCTCTCTGATGATCATTTCTTTTGTGGCTGGTGGCTTGGGTTTTGTTTTCCTTTTTTGTTCCACTGCAGATCTTTAAATTACCACAGCCCATGACAACAGAAGAGAAATTGCACAACACTCTGGATTCTAATACAGATACAGAGATTTTGCTTTTGCTGCTTTCTCACTGTTTGCATAATTATTGCTGATATTGATTGTGCAGCTAGAACTCTCCTGTGCATTCATGCTGAAGTACTGCCCAGATCTACTCAGACGCTGCTCTCTCTAGCATTTGTTATGCTTCCTCCTTTTTCTGTCCTTTGCCAGCTACAGCTTGGGCAGAGATGGAACTGAAAACCTGTTCCTCATCTGGTCATTACTCTGCTCCCAAATATTAATCTGGGCTTTCCCGCCCTGTTGTAAGCAGATCTTATATGACCCAGAGATGATTCTACTTAGAAACTTTTTTTTTTTTTGAGGGTAAGGAGCACTGGAAAGCCTAATTTAAAATCTCTGCCCTGAGCATTTCCTAGACTTAATGACATTTGTATCCAGATTTGGATCCAGGCTTCACAGCTTGATTCATCTGTCTTTATCCATCTGTCCTTCTAGCCAGCCAGAAGTCTATTCCAGGCAGATGATGGTAGGTCTGACTGCTGAAACAAGACACACTTCAGGTTCAGAGCTGTTGCTTACACAGTTCTCTCTCTGATCCATGTTAGCCCATTGCAGTCAGCCATGTGATGCGTCATATGCAGAGATAAAATCCTCCACCCTCCTAGCTTGCTGCTTCTGAAAACTGGTAGATTTATGCTGCCCCAGCTAAACACTGAGAAATGAAGGAATTGGTTAATTCAGGTGAGTGGCTGTGTCTGGTCCAGGGTATTGACTTGAATGATTTCTCCCAAATCCCTGGTGAATCTCTCACGCTGTACAGACAGACCCATGGTACTGATTCCTCTGAGCCCTGGGGGTCCTAGTGAGCACACGGCACCTGGGAGAGCTACAAACCCTTGGCAAACTCTGCAACAAGGTGGTAGGGAGGAATGTCGCCAGTGAAAGTCGCAGGCAGGAGGTCCAGGGAAGTTGCCCAGTAATTACTGAAAAGAAGCAGCCAATGTGTCCTGTTAAGGTTGAACCAGAAAGGTTGATATGACCCCAATACATGGTAGCTTGGGCCTCCTGTTCCTATACAACCTCATCTTTTTCCAGAACCATGTAAGAATGGTTCAGTTGACCCAGCAGTGAGACGAAAAAAACAACTTCTGCAAGTCCATGGCTGGTAACTTTGGTCCAAGCTTGGACAGCTGCCTCTTTTTCTGATCCTGCTAAATCCTCAGAGGGCAGCCAGACCCAGTTCTGTCACCCCAGCTGCCTTTGCACTTTGTCAGGCTGAAGAGCCAGTGGCTAAGGGATTTCCACTCCTTCTCATCCCACTCCATGCCTTTCTTCCTCCAGCACTACCATGGAAATCCAAGCCTGCATTGGCATCCATGTGTGCAGTAGATAGAAAGGGAGGGAATGGTGGGAGAGATGCTCAGGGTGCGCGGCAGTGGGGAGGGGCTGTCGAGGGGAGTCAGGCTCAAAGCTCCATTGCAGAGCATCTTTCAGAGTGTCTAGACATCAGCTGCTGGGTTGCCACGGAAACTCTTCAACTTTGGCTGACGAGAGGGAGCACTGAGGTCTCCAGAGAAATGGGAGTGAGGGAGGAAGAGGCTGGGGAAAGAAAAGGGAGGATGTTCCTTGTGAATGTGAGGTGTAAACCCTGTTACAGCTACGATTGCAAATATTCTTCCATCCTAGAGAAGGGGAAAGAAACAGCTCTCCTTCTTTCCTCCACTGCCGTTTCTTTCCCACATCCATGGGTGCAGCTAGACATGGAGGCTGAGAAAAACGACATGCCTGCTGCTGACTGTTCATTTATTGTTGCCTGTTACCAGCACTTTTGCCTCAAACTTCCTGTGTACTGCACCCGTAACTGGGCAATTTCAATCCAGCTAGAATTGGAGGAAGCCTACCAGAGCAGTTAGGTTTTCAGACAGCAAGATCTCCTTTAACAATGTCAGTCCCTTTGGCCACTGTCAGAGCTACAAACAAAGACAAGACAGGGTGCTCCCACCTGGAAGCAGTGTGATCTGTCACTGTGCTTCTGTAGGGATGCTTTGTCACACCAGAAAGGGGTGTGGCAGGTGGGAGACTGTGTAGTACAGTGGCCTAAGGCAAGGTAAAAGAGCTTTTTTGAGATGAGAGTGCCTTGGAGGCAGATATTACACTGATATTGAGTGGCCTCCTACCAGACAGCATAAAGGTGCTGTGACCTCAAAGGTGCTGTGATGTCAACAGATGTCTACCAAGGTTCCATGGTCTTCACAGCCAGAGAGTTTGAAGGGGACAAATGGGAAGTGACTTGTGCAGGGTCTCCCAAGCCATCAGCTGGGATCAGAGTTGATCTGATGAACAATCAGGTGCCCAGCTGTCCTCATGAACCAGAAGGGCTCCCTCCAGGAGTGGTTCCAAACTACCAGCCCCTTTATCTCCTGTGTTCATTACTTCACCTGAGGAAAACCTTAGAAAAAATTATCCATAAGTTGTTCTTTACTCTTATTCTCCCCTGCCCCTGTTGATTTCACATAGGTCCTGCAGACCAGAAAAGGTACTTTTTTAATTCCTTAAATGCCTTATGATTCAAACAGCTTCACTATAGAGGTTTTAACTTCCTTCCAGCTGTGGAATGTACAAGTTGACAGCTGTTCTTGGCATACGTGCTGGAAAACAGGATGTCTCCATCTCATGCAACAGCATTCTTTTGTGCCACCCATCTTTTCTCCCTTGCTGGTTTAAGTTCAGGAGGATGGTTTAGAAATACAGGGTGTATGAGGGGACAGAAGGACAAGGTCTTTCTAAGACGCATCCATTTCTTCTTTAGTGTCTTTAGAGCAACTGCCCTGTGAGATTATAGGGGAGAAATGAGAGGAAAGATAAGAAGAAATGGAAATACCCTGAATAGATACAGGCCAACTGAACCTTATTGAAGTGACAGATAGTGATTGTTCCACAGCCAGGACATTCCTAGCAAAGTAATTAATTCAAGGAATGGAGCTTACAGCACATTGGGGATGGATGTTTGAGTTTGGAGAGGCCAAGCAGATGCACAGAAAATAGCACAGCAAGCAACAGAAGTCTGACAGACAGATCAGGTCCTCCGAGATCTGCCCATCTCACAGCTCTGCTGAGCAGCCTGGCAATTGTGGTAGGATCAGTAGGGGGATAAAAATGAACCTGAAACTGGCAGACTGCTGGCATTCACACACTGCTGATCTTGAAATAAAGAAGGTTAAGAAGAGGAAGGAAACGTGCAGAGTGGTAGAGCCTTTGGGTTCTCCATCTACAGCTCCCACGTCCTCAGACAGGACTGGCTGTGAAGCTGTTCTCCTCCCCTTCTCTGGCAAAACTGGCTAGGGAAAAGAAACTAAAGGAGGAAATCTTCTGTAATTGCGGCAAAATGGTCTAGAAATTCCTTCAGTGCATCCAGAATTAATGTGCTGCTCCTCCCCTCATACTCCTCCCCCTTCAGCTGTCGGTGGCAGGAAAACACATTGCTGCAGCTCTTACTACAAACCACACTCCCACCTCCCTTCCCCCAGCCCAAAAGACATGTGCCATTCATAAGCTGCCTGACTGCTGGTCTCCATTATTAAAGCCTAGAAGACTGATAAATTGGGGATTCATGGAGCCTGCAAGCCTCCAACAACCACATTGCCATGGAAACCAGAGGCAGCCTCCATCTCCAGCAGAAATGATATTGATCTAGCTGAAGGCAGGGAATTACAATCAAGGAGAGGATATAAAATGTCTCTTTTTCTTCCCTTTGCCATCCTCCCATTTTGAGTTTAAATGAAGGAGAAATTTCACATAGAGATCATTAGTTTGTTTCCGTCCATCATCATACACCAAGGCTCTGCAAATTGGATTCTAAAATTAATTAAATGCCTGTTGTCAGGCCTTCCACAGCCATCTCCTTGATAACTGTCCCCAGCAGCTGCAACATCAACAACACCAGCTCTTTGCATCAAAGAAATTACTAACATTTCTCAAATGCACGGCTGGTGCACACCCATAGAATCCCAACATGTTTTGTGCAGGATGAGCACTGAAACACAGGCGCTGCTCTCTAGAAGGCAGTTCAGGCTTCACGCTGGACCCAGGGAAACTCCTGGGAGCCTTTGCTTTTCATTTCATCAGGAGGAGGTTTGAGAGCCCAGACACAGGAAGAGGCATTTTAAACTACAAACACTTGTGGGAAAAAACCCTATTTTGAGACATCACAGTGGCATTGCCAGTGCAGAGCAATTCTCCCCTCTTCTTAAAATCCCTTGTCTGGGACTGCTTAATAACTCCTTTTCCAAGGATGGAAAGATCAGGAGTGACAACATCTGTCCTGCAAAACTGGGTGGGCAGCTGGACACTTTCCCCAGATCATACAAAGGTCAGATCCTCCTGGTTTGACTTAAGGTGAGAGGCTGGGCAGTGTAGTTATCCCTTCTGCCCCAAGAAATCTCTGAGACCAGAGGTGCGGTGATGCTTGCCCAGTAAGTGGTCAGCTCCAGGGGAAAGGAGGCATAGGGCAGCCCTGAGCCTGGCACTGGCCATTTTCAAAGAGCCAAACTGTACAGCAGGAAGGAAGGAAGGAGCTGCCTGGAAAACCTCTCATGAGCGCTCTTATTGCCAGCACCAGTCTTTTCTGTGAAGGTGGCAGCAGCTTGCATCATTCTGATTTTAATTCAAATTTGGCAAACTCTGTTTGATTTTATTTTTTTAACCAGTTGTGAGAGCCATTTCTCCCAGTTGGAGAGGGACTACTGAGTCTCTGAACTCTCCGAGTGCTGTGCCAAGTGAACTGATGCAGCTGTCCCACAGCAGCCATCTCGGTTTAATTGGCTTTTCACAATAACAATTCCATCAGGCAGATAATGAATTCGGCCGTGACATGAGGGCACTCGGGGGGACAGCTGCAAATGCTGGGGAGACCACCTAGGGGCACAGCCAGCAGCCCCATGCCCCGTGCACAGCCAGCTGTGCCATGGCCAGGATGCACCACCTCTCTGGAGCAGCAGGAATGTCTGGGTTGTCAACAGCTCCTCAGTACTGTCCACTAAGGTGGAAAAAAGTACCCTCACACAGGGAGCTAAGGCAGCCCTTTGCTGAGCTGGTCTGCAATGACAAGGCTCCTCTTCCTCATCAAAGGACATTTTCCTTGACCCTGACTCAGCTGTGAGGCCAAACAGTAGCTGCTCCTCCGCTATCTCACATGCAGCCAAAGTCTGCCATGAAGCCCAGCTCTGCGCAGCTCCATAGAGGACATCAGTTACCACAGCTTCCATGTGCAGAGTTTCTAAGTTTTTGGCCAAAGTGGAGCAGGCCATAATTTTGGCTTGAGCGCCATCATTTTGACAATGGTGGTCACAAGAAGAAGAGGGCCTGATATGAGACATAAACTCATCAGGCCTGAGCACTGAAGCATAGGAAGTGGCACCCCACCATTCTGTGCTCTTATTGTCTCCTCCCACTGATTTTATTTGCTATAAAGGTCCTTGGCTCAGGTCTTGGTCACAGAGCGATGTTGTGAGGTATCCATGTGAATGAACACATCTCTCTTACTCTTCCTCTTCTGCTGAAGCTGTTCCACTTCCATAAACCATTAAATATTTATTGGGCTAGAGGAAAACATTGACTCCGTAGACCAGTGGTGAGGGCACTCATCTGGAATAGGGGAGACCAAATGCCACATCCTGACTCCAGCAACCAATAAATAATTTATACAAAGTGGAATAGCTCCAGCAGGAGGGATCAGGGGAAAACTTGTTCAGCAGTATAATGGCTTGCTTGCAAAGCTCACTGGATTTCAGCTTCCTAGAATAAGGCCCACCCTGTCTTCTGTCACACTCAGGGAGGACCTGACCCTCACATGCTAGCTACTCTAAAAACAGGCAAAGGTTTTCTTACTACTTTAATCTACAAATCCCATAATTCCTGGTAGTGGTATATATTATGTTTAGGTTTGAATAATTAAAAGGTTTTTTAATGAAAAAAGATTATTGCAGAAAAATTCCAGTCCAGCAGGACTCAGAAGCCCTGCATGGTTGTGGTTTGAACTGCAATTAGGCTTAACTACTCTGTTTGGGAGAAACATGTCTATGAGTTTTGCGAGAAATGAGGCCAAGAAGTAGTTGCATGCCACATCAGTTAGGAGTGTTTGGAATTTTCTCCTTCTTCCCTGATGTAAAAATCACTGACTCCATTCATCTTTCTCATAGTCATTTGGCTTCAGCAGTGAAGAAGGTTTCTATCTTGAGGCACAAAAAGTAATTTTCTTTCTCATTTTCCATCTCTTTATTGAGTGCAGTGAACAGTGCTGGGTTAGTGTCTCTGGAGAGCAAAGTCTGCTGCTCTGCAGCAGTGCTGTGCATTTCTTCCCCCTGCCTTCCTGGTGGGCCTCAGCTGTGTTTGGGAGAGGTTGTGTCATGGACAAAAGGTCAAGTTTAGTCCAAACAGGCACCATGCCACACTGGTAAGTCTCCCAACAAAGGCTTGGCAGTAGTGCTGGGATGGCTTTGCAGAAACATACCTTCAACCCCAAAGATAAGATTAAAGGCAGGTGCCAAATCTGTTTGCACTGCTGAAGCATCTTCCAAACACCCACCAGTGCCACTGCTTGCAAACCTGCAGCACCCTGAAAGTCCATGCTGTTCCATGGAACAGTGCAGGACTGAGCAGGGGTGGTACAGAGTTGCAAGAACAAGGTGACACTCATGCGTCCTCACTGTTTGGCAATAAAGAAGTTACTTCCTTTCACCACCTGGATTCCTGGTGTACCAGCTGAATAAGGGACTGTGAATTCAGACAAAGGGCCAGACAGAATTGCTGCTCCTATGAACTGTAGCAGCCTTACTGAAGATAAACTCACAGCAGCCTTCTGATCAGATCCCGTGAATGTGAGGGATTTCCATCCCTTCTGACAACAAGGGAAAGCAGACGACCAATGTTACAATACTGCACTGAGTGCCCTCCAGGGCAAGAGACATAGAGACCATTTGTGAGCAGATCTAAGATTAAGACCTCAGACTCCTTCAACTCACAGGTACTTCTGAAGTGGGGCAGACCCAATCCCAGGGTTTGGTCTGCTGTGACATATTCCTTGTTTCAGCACCAATAGCTGGAGGTTATTCTGAATTGCTTGTGACACCAAGGCTGAAATCACAGGTGAAATCCTAGCTTTACATTAGCAGGATAGATAACACAGGATCTCTAAGCTGGAATATACACTCTTTCATTTCTAAGCCCACACCCAGTAAGGGAATGGAGTCCCATATTCATTTAAAAACTAGACAGTTATGGAGTTAGTCCACACAAGCTTGCATTCACACCTCCCTGATACAGGCTTGTGTCATTCCCAAATCAATGTGTGCCCCAAGCTTTTAAGAACATCAAAGAGGTTTTTAAAAGTACTTGCCACGACCCCAACTTTAAATTACTTTTACTCTATTCCATCCTTCATCTCTTCAAGTGGTTATCAAGCAAAGTCTTTGAAACATTTTTCACAGCTGCTAAGATGGTTTTGTCAAAGTCAGCAGCACTGGGGAATGCTCCTGCATAATGGTCACAGTTCTTGTTCCTGCTCTCCTAGCCCTTTCCCTGTACCTGCAATGCCTTATCAGCTATGGTTCTGTACCACTGCAACACTTTAGTATTGGGATTTGGATGCTCTTCCAAATGTCAGAGAAATTTTGTTCTTCATTAAGCCCTGTAGGTTACAGGTAATGTCCAGTTATCATTACTAGCATTAGCAATTACTGTGTTTTGCTGAAGGAAGATGGAGAGGTTGAATAGTGTCTTCCACCTTCTGCTTTCTTTCATAATGAAAAGAGGACTCATGTGCTATTGCCTCAAGGTACAGATGGAAAGTCTGTGGTTTTTTGAACACTGGGTAATTGGTCCTTATGACCTTTATCTAAGACTTATTTGCATGAAGCACTGAGTCTCACTTTTCTAGTCATTAGGGGAACAGTCTTTTCCTTTACATCTCTGGACCCTGTCAAGCTTTCCATAGTTCTTCTCCTGATTACAGTACAGCCTAGCAAAGGGCAGGTGTCCAAGATGGACTCCTGACTGCCAGGCCTTCAGCAGAGATTTTCCGCACTGTTCCAGTGTCCCATGCTGATACTCATGTAGCTAAGGATACAGAAAGAAAAAAGAAACATTTGCACAGATCAAATTCACATTTTGTGATGATTCAGCCAAGGCATTTTCATGGTAGAGGCCATTAGAGCTAAAGGATGTATAAAGGGAGCCTTTGGCAGGGAATGCAGGACTAGGAAAGAAGTCACAGTTCTAGTAACCTGCAAAATCAGACCGGACTCTTCAAAGAACAGCAAAGCACATGATAGAAATACTCTCCATTATCTGGGTTTCCCACATGCATTATTTTTAATATCTCCTCTATTTTCTTCCTGAAGGACATTCAGAGAAGAAAGCTAGGAAATGAGGAAGCCTTTCTTTAAATCAAGCTTGCAGTATGAATGTAGTCTTGAGAAATATTGTGCCTAAAGACCTGTTCAAATTGAGCTTGTGTAATATGGTCTTTCACAGGTCTATTGGAGGTCCAAAACTGGAGGTGGAAACTATCCCACAGAGCTGATGACAGTGGCTTGACTTGCATGCCTTCTGTCACTGCTTACATTTTCCTTGGTTCTCTTGGCCACTGCCCAGTCTCACAGATCATCATATGACTAAAAAATATTTCAGTAGTGTCTTTACAAAAAGAGTCATTGAAGTCACCAGTGCTCATTGGGTAGCTGTCTTCAAAAAGCAAAGAAGCTGATGTGCATAAGGACTGGGATGAGGAAAAAACAGAAGAAATAATGCTTTTCCGGAAATCTGTAAAAAATTACAGCCTTTTTTGGACTAATGTGAAGAGTATCTCATTCCATCTCATAAAATAGATTTGCAGATTTAAAGGGAGTGCAAAGAAAGCAAGAGAGTTCCTAAAGAGCATGGGAATAATTTCCTATAAAAATCAATTGAAAGCATTGCTTGTGTTTTCTTCAGGAAAAGAGATGAACAGCAAGGGCCATGATACTATGCCCTTTGTACATAAAAGTATAGTGTATGATGCTATACACCATAATCAAAGGCATGAAGTAGGGTTATCAGAAGCTTTTCTATTTCTCCGTCATAGCACAAGTACAGAAAGACCTTTAAGGCAATGGTGGCCAATTTGTTACCGAACTTTATGGCTATTGTATAGTTGTTTGGAGTTGGGAAAGCTGTTGATACTTAGTCAGTCAGCTATTTTGTGTGTATACACAACACACACACACACATACATATGTGTGTATATAATACCACAGTTAATTAGCATCAAAAGAGAGAATACATCATTCTTTAACTGTTAAACCCAATCTTAAACAGTAGAAGACAGGGATGAGTCCCAGTAGCAGAGAAGCATCTTACCCTGGATCTGCCCATAGCAGTGCTTTGTGCTAGCCACCGCAAGAAGTACAATAAATGGATATTAACTCTGACCTGGCTTGGCAATTTCTATGTTCCTCTACCAGTTATTTGCATGGATCCTTGTGAGTACAAATTCACCTTGCCAGAGTCCGCGAAATTTCCATAGAGATTGGAAGTGATCACTGCACTGACATTGATAATCCAGTATTAATGCACCTATTAAATACCTCTTGAGGAACATCTAACTATGTTAGACATCTAACTACATCAGACTGTGCCAATCTGGTGAACTTTCAAAATCCTTTTCCTCTGCATGTGACAGTCATCTCTACCACAGAGTCAGTACCTCTACTTTTAAATTTCAGCTCCCTGAAGCTGTAAATCCCAGCTGATACTCTGCAAGCTTAGATCTATCTGAAAAGTCCAGCTTACTTGATCCTTGTGTAAAGAGATGACACCGGCAGTGGTGCAGACCACTTCTGGCAGCTACAGCAAACAGTATTCACTTAAATTTCCTCGTATGTCTGTCCAGACTGTTCTCAGGTCTGCTATTTGAGCCCTTCGCAGAAATTTTTTCTTTTATCATTTATGACAGAAAGCCTTCCTCCCACAGAGCATTTTCTGAAGATTATCTGAATGCAGATGCAGTGGACCACTGTGGAAAATATTGTAATGAGGGAGTGATTTAGAGCACAATCTAGGCAGAGTTCAGCCAGTGGTCTTGGCTGTATCAGAGAGCCATGTGTTAGCGTTCGTGACTACTATACGTCATGAGTACAGACGGCACTGGCAGGCACTGCCTTAAACAGTATCACCTGTATGTGTGGTTTGGAAGAGCAACACCAGAAGGGGTGAAAGATTGCTGTTACCTTTCCTATAATTTGCAGCCTTCACAAAATAAGCCAATCACCTAGCCTTGAGTGTCCATGCATTTCTTACCGAGGTCCCAAAAGAACTGGTACCTCTTAGGTACGAAGGAGTGGTTATCCTGCTCTTCTCAAGAGGCCTTTTCCAGAGTCAGCCTACACGTTGTCATCAGTAAATATGCTTAATGTCACCTATGATTTTATTAAAAGAGGTCAAGTACTGCTTCACCACTGGCTCACTAGCGCAGTTCCCACCTCTACAGGGCAAGATGCATCTCATTAGGAAACAGCAGGCCTGAGGCACACACAGGACAAGAGACAGTATTTCACTGCAACAGAGGAGGAAATCCTGCACCTGAGTCAGGCTGTGTGTAAGAAAATTGGGACATTCCACTTTTCTCACCCTGCCCCTCACATGGCTATTTGCACCAATGCAAACCCAGCCATGAAATACGTAGGTAATGTTTATACCCATGTAGACACAATGCAAGGATTAAAAATTTTAGAGCAACTGAGGACAAGACACATACTTCATCCTTCAGCATATGTTAGGTAACCTAAATTGCATTTATAGTCTTACTTAGTTGCTAGACTAGTACTACAGACAAGAAAATGCTGCCATGCTTGCTTAGAGTTGTTCCCTCTGGGGCAGTCATGGGGCAACTACTGTATTTGCATTGCTTTCCTTGGCTGCCAGGTGTAGCAGCAGAGATAAGCTCCCTTGAAACAGGAAAGGCACTGAGGTTTTTCTGCCTCGTGCCAGCTTCTCATGGGCCAAGACTGAAATTCCAAGTCACACAGCTGCAATCCTCTTGCATAGCACAGGCTGCACCTTCTAGCTGGTACAAGACAAAAGACAGTCTCCCTTTCCAAGTCTTTATACAGCCAGTGCTCCCAAAGTGCAGCAAGTATTGTCCTTCCATCAATACGGTGACTGAACTGAAAACAAAGAGCTGATTTAACTGTAAACCATGAAAAAGGGTCCACAGGGACTTGCTCCCTCTGAGGAAGTGAAGAGACGATGGTGCCTCCCAATGCTCCTCATTTGCAGGATACAGGGCCCTGGGGAACTGCTGGCCCGCTTACATGCAAAGCACTTGTCACCTGGCTGAGTTTTCATTTCAGCTGTGAAACTGCTCCATTGTAAAGCTATTTCATCAAGCAGGAAAAAGCATTCTTCATTTCCCAACAAAAGAAGATCCATTTGTTTCCTTAGGCACAATTTACTCTTTCACATTTCTGGGCTTTGTATTCTTACCTGACAATCTGAGAGTGCTTTGATGTGAGAGCCAACCAAATTTGGAGGTGAGACATGAAAACCTGTGAAAGTACAAATCGAATCTAACATTGTGTGACATTCACCTCCACTCCTCCCTGGGAGGACATCATAGCCCATCTTCTTCCGCAGTCTGCTGTGCTAGATGCTGATCTCATTTCAAAGCTGTGCTATCAGACTCTTTCCAGTAACTTTCATGGAGACTCTCTGGATTTAAGCCAATGCAGCCTAGATTAGAATGAGTCTCACTTCCTCATCCATATGTAATGTAAAAATTTCTCCCTATCACTTTTGAATTTTGTCCTTTTGAGTAGGTTGGCATCTAAGGGAGCCTCTCTAAGCATAATGCCAACACCAAAGAGGCAAAAGCTGGATCATGAGAAGAAAACCTATAAACCTAAATCTTGACAAGGTGCTCAGATGAGAAGACATCTTGGCATTCTTGTCATCCACCAAAAGACATGAAAAAGTTTAAGAGATTATCCTTCTTATATCAATCCTTCATTGCCACTGAACAAAGCCCACTGACTCATTTCATGCCTCACCCAGGTTGGAATCCATCTCTTTTTTTTCCATCTACTTTTAGATACACTGAGGATTGCATCAGAACTGCCCTTCTTCAACTGCAAAGGCCTGGGGTTCCAGACCAACTACTTTCTGGATAGAGGACAGTTGTCTGAAGCCTTTTCCTAGGCCATTACCAACAGACAGAAAGAGCATGTGGAACTGAGTAACAAGGAGAGGTGAAGGCTCTCAGGAGAACTACTGACTGGTATGAAGAATCAATCTGTCTCTCCCCCACTCCAGAGATATTAAGCATTAAATTCTGTGCACTTGCCTTTATCTGGTTAATTATTCCTTTTCCCATTTCCTGTCTTCTTCTGTCCTGCCCATAGATAAAAGCAAAAATCTCTTCTGGGTATGAATTAAATGCCCTTGCATTTTTGCTTACATTTGCACCGGGGAAGGCATCCACAGATATCATGATACAGCCATTGTAGTAAAATTCAAGGCAGATGAACATCGCCACCCCAAAGTAGCGTGGTCGGCACGCCTCAGGGTAGTAGCAGCCAAGCATGCCATGGCAATCAGCCAACCAATGACACTGGCCAGGAGCCAATTTGATTTATTTTTGGCAGCCTGACACTGCACACTACTGTGCTGGTCTTCAATCACAGAAACGATAAGAGGTGACCTTTGAAGGCCAAGGGGACTGATGAAGCTGAAAGAGGATCTGTCCCTGGGCTGGAGGAGCACTGAAGTGGCAGATGTCCCCTCTTTCATGAATGACCATCACAGCCATGCCAGTAATCACCAGGGCTGTGTTTGCTGGGGGATGACTGAGAGAAAGGTTGAGACCTGGCAAATGTGTTTAAGTCTATGGAAAGTAAAAGTACCAAGAGAGAAACAGAGAGGTTTAAAGATATAAGAGAGAGTAATAGGATAAAGATGGCAGAAAGAAAACACAGGCTTTCTGTCAGGAAATATTTCCTGTGGGTACTTTTGTACTGTGATGATGCTCTTCAGAGGAAAATTCTTTAAGGAGGAAGCAGCTTTTTACAATTGTGAGCATTGTGCTACAGAGTGTATTGCAGAGCACAGCCCAGAATCCTCAGAGAGATGGACAAGGAGACCTATTTAATCTTTTTTTGCATTTCTTTCTTGGATGACTCTGGGGGCACCTAAACAGCTGTTCAGGTTTGTGACTGGAAGGCTGATATCATACTGGAATAGGAATTCAAGAAAAATCTATATTCATTAACATTTTAAAGAAGCTATCAGCTTGACTCTGGCCACAGACCTTCCATGTTTGCTTTCTGCAAACATTGCTAAGCTTGAATGTTACTGCATGCATACTGAATAAGTATAAATAGATGCACATACTGGTCTTGAACACTTGATCACTGAAAACTCATTTTTAAATATATATTTGATAGTAGATTTTCCAGCTTCTTCTGTTGGCTAGATATTTACATAAGTAGTAGTATCATGTGCAAATGCATATTAAATCATGCATTTTAAATGGTCACTTCAAATGATGTGGCCATGAAAGATTGGCCACTTCAAATGATGTTAAAACCAACAAGAGCATGGGGAAGATATCTGCAAATGTTTCAGAATACTGCATAGAAATAATCCATTCTTTCATGAGTGATGATCCCAAAAAGGTAAAATTAAATGAAAATTAAAATCTAATAGCTTGCTACTATAAGTTTCCTACCTTTATCCATTAGAGCAGACTAATCTGAATAAAAATGGAATGTCAATTCAAAGCAGAATTCTTGCTTAGGAGTAAGCCATTCCAAGTCTTAAATAATAGGGAATTAGCATTCATTTTCCTTTGTACAGAGGAGCCCAAAACACTGTTTCGCACTGTCCTATTCTTGCCATTGATGTTTATACCTTTGCCCAAGTACAAAACCAACACAAATACAGCAGGCAACAAAGCAAATTATATTTCACAAATCACATGATTTTTATGTTGCCAGTCAACTCATCATATAAAGTAAGAACAAAGGGCTGGAGACCTGGATAATAAAAAGCAAACATGGACAACACAATTTCAAGGCTTATTTCTAGAAACTTCTAAATAAGCAGAAGTAAAATCAGCAACCCTTTGTAGTTGTGTACAATCAGTTTAGATTCATGTTCTTGAAGGCTGCTCCCCTTGCCCATACCTTAAATCACAAATGTCCTGCATGTGTTCCTCTTCCAGAATTTAATCTGTCCTGCTGGATATCTGTTCTTCCCTATTTGTCCACTTTGTTGAGCAGGAATGGAGTTGCCTGAAGGCCCCGGTTAGCTATGAAGCTTGGAAGCCTAATTGGAGAGTGGGAGTTGTAATTTGCAGAGGAGAAGTAGTGGACCAAATTAAATTATGGAGAAACATCAGTAAGTACAAGACTGGGTGCTGAGGCTCTCTAACATTTACATGAGGCTGTTTATGAACATCAAGCTGATATGCAACATTTTTCCCCAAAAAGCTAATGAATGCAGAATGCCCTGTATAAGTGACTGTTTCATGAATGTGGAGGCCAGTTTTGCTTGGTACTGCCTCTTAACTGAGTTTCATGTGGAGCCAATGTCCAATGTTACCTTTCTTTTTGTTTATGTTCTATTTCTTTGATAAAATAAGAAAGGTAAAGAACAAGAGAAAAAAATATCCTCAGGTCTTTGATGCGTTTTCTACTCAGCTCAGTATCACAATTTAAAATCAGTGCTTCTTTATGGTTTGTAAACATTTCACCTTTGTCAAAAAATGTCCACTTTTGTCTCTCAAAACTTTTCACCCCTTCCCAGGGGAAGTGATTAAGCAGACCGGCACTCTGTCAACAGTGAGGAATTGAAAACACCTCCTAGAGTGACCTTTGGTATTCAACCCTCTCTTCAGTCCTCACTCACTGAGCTGTCAGGGCCCTTAATCTTTCCTTTCCCTACCTGATTCTCTTACTATCCACATCTGAATCAGCTGACAGTCTAAAAGCTTCATGCAAGCTTGGCTGTCATGGGGTACTCCAAGTAGAGACCCTACAAACATAGGTGTAGATGAAACTATAAGCACTGCTGATAATAAGATGTTCCTGTCTAGGAAGTGGTTGTATTAAGAATCTTATCCATATACAAGCAGATGGATGAAAGACCCTTTTGACTCCATGACCATCCCACCAGCAAGGTCTCCTGCAGTATGAGAGAGCTTTCGTCTTGTGAGATTTTCTGCTAAAGTTGGAGGCCTCCAGTGATGTGGTCAAGCTGCCCCATTGAAGCTGTCTCTGCTAGTGTGACTGAGAAGGTTCATCACTATCTTTAGCATATGCAGAGCTTGGGGACCTCTCCCAGGCTCCTCCAAGCCTCCCAGCTGGCAGACACTCTCCTGCCACCATGGAAAAAAGAGCTGATGGCACCTCCATCTAGAGGAACAGGAACCTTAGCAGGAGCTGCAGTATTTCCAAAAACTGATTGGAAGCAGGAAAGAGAGTGTTAAGCAATAAATTAATCTCCCCCACCCCTAAAAACTAGCAAGGGGATTCTCTTGTTAACTCTCAGTCTAATCCCCACACCAGCTCTTGCTCCCAGGAGACCAAGGGAGGTATCCGTTTCTGGAGAGGCCTGTTCCCTAGTGAGGCATTCACTCACCTGTCTTCTCTTCGGTTTGGCTGCTCTCCACTGTCTCCATTTGGGGTTGCGCTGTTGCCTTGGCAGTAGCATCCTCTGCGGCAGGGGTGGTGGTGGCAGTGGTGTCAGCAGCAGGCACGTCGGCTTGTTTAGGCTCCTCTTTGTCTTGGGCTTCGTCAGCCTTCAAGGACGGCGAGTTATCAGTGGAAGCTTTAGTGGCACTTTCCCTTTCTGGGGCACCGGCAGCAGCAGGCTTTTCCTCCGAGGAGGCAGCAGGAGTGGCAGCCTGTGGGGCTGGCTGCTCTGAGCCCGTGTCGGCCGCTCCATCTCCTTTTTTCTCCTCTGCTGGCGCGCTGCTGTCTTTGCTGCCCTCCTCCTGCTGGGCACTGTCAGCAGCGGCTGCTTCTGTAGCAGCAGGAGCCTCGCTTTCTTTGTTCTCGGCTGCTCCACCAGCAGGGCCTTCCTCCTTCTTGTCGGTGGCATCAGTCTCAGATGCTGGGGCATCTCCCTTCTTCTCTCCCTTGAGCTTTTTCCTTGTTATGTGTCCACGGAAGCTGGCCTGGATTTTGGTGGCTGCCTTATGAGCTTTATCTTCTGGTTTGATGCCATCTTGCTCAATCTTTTGGTCTCCGTCCTCATTTTTTTCAACCTTTGAAGAAGAACAAGGGAGGAGGGCAGAGGAGAAAAGAGGGAGATAAGTTAAGATGTCTTCAGGTGTAGCAGATGCTCTGATTTTATTGAGAATGTCTCACCTTCTCCTCCTGCTAACCAGTGACAAGTTTCAAAACGACCTTTCCATTTGGTATGGGTTGGGAGCCAGGTGGCCCTAATTTCTCCTAAGGCTGGACATATGTAGGTCTCAAGCCAAACCTCCAGCCAGAGGTTTCTAAATGGAATTTAAAGCACCTCATCGCCTCCATCAGCACTGCTGAGAGCATCTTGGCTGTGTGGAAAGGCTTGCACCAGCTGGGTTGTCTCTATTCCCATGATTTATTTTCCCATTCATTTTGAAATACACCAGTTTTTTCCCCTACTCATTTCCAAAACACTCTCCCGAGGGGCATTTTCACAGTCTTTCCAAACCCACCTCTGCCTTCAAGTTGGTGTTTCTTTTTAATGACACCTTGTTTCACAGGTGTATTACTCTAATGACACCAAGTGTTTTGTCTTTTATAGCTTTTTGGCTTAGGATTGCCAGCAGAGAATAGGATTGCTGCCTGCCCCACCACAGTTCCGTGCTGTCAGACACACACATATTCACAGGATGTACTCCTCACAAACGCCCTGCCTGCAAGCGCTCCAAGCATTTTGCCTTTGCTCTCCACTCATGATTTCTCTGAAGGATTAATAGGCAGATTAATATCGCTCTTTTCAATTTCAACAGACAATTATTATTTCTCTCACTATTGGGGGGAATTCAGCCTTATAACAAAGAACAGGCATTCCCCGTTTTTTTTTTTTTACTGAAATCATGCATTAAAATCTTAAAGGAGACCAAAACAGAGCCTGTGCCTCATGCTGGTTTGCTGCAGAGAGATAATGCTCAGTTCATAAACCTTCACTGAACCTACAGGACAGACCATTCTTCACCCCAATAATTTAACAGCCCTTGGGCAAGTAACAGCTCAGCTGCATATTGATGAAAGGACATTGTTCTATTAATAGTCCCACTGGGAAGCATTCAAAAGACCTACTTGGAAGCAGAGCCACTGGCCTCTTTGCTGTCTACACTTGGTTTCCATCACTGGTACAGGTCAGAAAACAAAGAAAACAAGCTGACTGGGAAAGGTAGAAACATTTACTCCTGTGTTGGGAGAGGGAACCACTTATTTGGCCATTGCAACTGAGATGTGCCATGTAGGAAAATGCTCCCGATCAGAATAGCAAAGAGGGGACAACCTACAAACACATTCAATAAAAGTGTGGCAGGTAGAAGGGAGAAGAAGGCACTGCAACATGCAGATGTGCCACTGGAAACATCATGCCTGTGGACAGGGGGAAAGAAGAGTGGCCACAGTAGCAGCAATCCCTGGGAAACAGACTGGAAGTGCTCATTTCCACTGCACAAGATAGGGTCAAGCACACGTGGGAGTGAAGGTTGCCCAGGGAACCAATTGGATGTCCACTGCCATGCCAGAGGTGGTACTCACTGTGTCCCACTGGGTCCCCAGTGAGCACAGATCCCTCACCTCAGTACTGGTGACCATCATTCCTTAAGTGGGTGTGGTGGCCAAGGAGTGAATAGCCACAAATCATCAAGGAAAAGAGGCACCCCACACAGCTGTGCAGGGATGTGGATGGGTCTGTATACAGCAGGAAGTGAGATGGGAGGGACACTAGATGCCAGGATGCTTATGCAGGGGCTGAAAAAGGCTGTGAATGAATATGTAAATAGGATTAATACAAAGAATTTTGCACAAGGAGTTTTTGTGCTCCTGATCATGCCCAGGGACAAAATGGTTGTTGCACCAATCACAGGGGCACAGCTGAGCATTATAGCTATACCTCCCCAAGTGCATTAAATGACACAGTATGGAAAGTGGGCTTTCATGTTTATCTCAGCTTGTCAGAGAGCAGGTGATGGTTTTGTGCACAGATGATGCAGGCACCAGCAGGCTGCAACCATTCATGTGTGTCTTGCATAGCTAACTCAACACTGTTATTCAGCATCTGGGGTAAACTTCTCAGCCTACTTCAGCACAAGGAGGTGGAAACAAATTGAAAGTACATTTAAACTAGCCAGGGTAGTGCAGAGCTCCACACGGGCTCATCAATCCTGTTCCTTAGACAAGTTTTGCAGCTTGCAGTAAGTCCTGTGTTGCTGTGGCAACCTAACTGCTAATACCTGAACTAGCTGGTTTAAGGAGATCTTGGGTATGTCAGCATTACACCATAGCCACGGCAACGTGAGGATAGACTGGGTACTCCTTTAGAGCGCTGTACAACACTTAGATGCTGTAGCTTTGACTTGTTCTCCCCAAGGACTGTGGCTAGTCTCAAACAGCAGTAAGATTGGGAGACTGGAAAGACAATTTAGACGTAACTACAAGGCCCTAAGGGTCCAGTCCCCAGGCCTGATTCCTGCAAAACCATTAGTGAATGTGGCAAAATCATTAATCCCTGGACAAAGATGAAAGCCGTTGACTGAAGGGAAATCTCTCTTGCCACTGACCTTGTTGCTCTTATACCCCACATACCTCCTGCACCAACCAAGACAGCTATTATTTGTCGTGGACTGCTGCATGCCTGAATCTCTGACTCCAGAGGAGCTGCCCCTTTACTTGGGCTATGCAGCCCTGTGAAGGCTTATATACTTCCCATTGCTAGCCAGAGCCCAGGGCACAGTGAGCCACGGAGCTGGCTCTTGTGCTATTGTGACAGAAGCACTCAGAGAGCTGCGACTGCCAGTCAGCCCCTGACCTGGCAGGGGATGGGAAAGCACTTCGCTCCAGGGATGTCAGACCAAAACCTCTCACCTGCACCTACAGCATGGCAGAGCTAAAAGGCTCCCTTGCTATTCCAGTGACATCAGTATCCTCTTCTCCCAGTTGGGATGACATCCATTTGAATCCTTGCCAGATCCTAAGTTGTGCAGCTGCAAAATGTATTTCCAGTAGGGTGCTTTCAGCATAATTTCAGATATAAAAGATAAGAAACATGAGACTGGGGCAGAGGTAGAGTTCAAGATCATGGATGAAAGAAATGTACTAATAGTTTGTCTGTGCCAACTGTGCCCTCAGGAATCCTGTTTCTATTCAGTCCTTCCCAAGCAAAGCATCCCAGGCATTTGAAATTACTCTTTTTCAGGCTACTGGCCTGCAGCTACTTCTGGGGTAGGACACGGTATCCATAAAGTATGTGTGTCCTGTTGTATAACAATGGGTTGGGTGAGAAACAGGTTGTTCAGGGGGAAACTTCTGTCCACACATACAAAAAAAAAAAAAAGCCCCAAGGGCTTTTCATCTGTGGATTATGCACACAGCCGATAAACCTTAATTAAGGGAGCACTCAAAAATAACCTGTTTACAGCAGAAGCTCCTGGAAAGCAATTTGTCTTCCTTGGAAAGCTAAAAGCTTGAGTCAGACCTGCCAGATGCGTTCCAAACCATCTCAGTGGAAAACAAGAAATCTGTCTGTCTTATCTATCTCTCATGCATTCATGACGTCTTGGCTGCAGTATTGTGGCCAGAATAAAATTACTATTATTACTAGTGTTTGCATGGAATCTAGAGTTCCCAGCCAGGAATCAGGTCTGGTAGGGATAGGTTTCAGATATTAGTATTCCATCACTCCCCACCCTTCATTTACACATTTATGTGTAAAGTAAACTCATACAAATATTTAATATTGACATATTCACAATACTGTTAGGGTACCTGCAATGTATTTCCATTTTACACAGAGCAAATGTCCTCTATTTCACTTAGTGTTAAACAAATCACAGATCCTACAATGGCAGGACACCACTGAGGCAGGTGGATGCAGAGCTAAATGAATATGTAAAAGGACATACATAGTCAAACATGTACATTTTTTTCATTCAGACCATCCTCACATACCCAGTGAAGCCAGAGTGCAAAGCTTTGCCTTTATGAAAAACACTCTTATGTCTCTAGCTACACAGCCCACAGCATCTTTCCAGTCCTAGAGGGATGATCCTCTCACCATCCCCATCTGTTTGTCTGCCACACCTCCAGGTTTCCAGGACACCCCTTCCCAGGCAGACTGTTCCTGTAAGTGAGACTTTCCTTGCTATCACTTAGCTGAGAGAGTAGGAGCTAAGAAATTAGTGTTAAAGTCACAGACAGGGCAGAGGTTAGTTCTTAGCTACCAGGAATGTAGAAATTTCCTGGAGCCATGACAAGAAGATTTCTAATCCCTGGCCATCTTTGCACCTTCCATCTCCAAACTCACATCTTACAGGGGGTGTCAAATTATGGTAAAGAATTAAGGAAGTATTACTATAACCTCCACGCCCTTTTAAATGTCTCATATGCTGGTATTTAGGATAGGAGAAACAGGGAAATTAGGTGTTTTCTTGATGTTCCACATGTTTGCAGCCACACACAGGCAAAGAAAGGAGAGGACTGAGTGCTTTGGTCCTTGCTTGCTGTTAGTCCACTTGTCTCTCATGGTATACCCACTGACTTTCTTTGGAAAAATAATCACATAGATTTGTATTTTGAATGCTGGGATGGAAAACCAAGAAAGAACTTACTGTTCATTAAAAGGTCTTTGAATATTACACAGCTTCTATTTCTCTCTATAGCTCTCCTTTTCCTGGTGTTCCTCTGCCCTCCCATATATAGCACGTATCAACCTCCTTAACATTCATCCTAGGATCAGGCTGCTATGTGCTATAGCCATGCTATATGCTCAGCCATCACCCTGGTATCCTGCTGCTTTCTGTCCTTAGTTAGGAGCTTCTCTTCAATGTGACACCAAATCCCAGAGCCCTTCGATACATGTGGCCATCACCTGGTATTCTGTAACCTGTGTGCTGTGAGCCCAGATTTAGGACTTACACACTTTTTACCAGACAAGGCATCAATACTGGCCAGAGCCTGGACATCCACAGGACCATTGACATTTATCAATAACCCACTTCACCCATTTCATCCAAGGGAAATATGATACCTGATTATTTTTAGGGAAAAAGAACCCCAAAACAAACAACTGTGTTCTCCATGCAAACAAATAAGGGCCCAAAGACATTCCTTTCTCATGACATCTATGCTAAAGTATGTGTCGAAACCTTTCCTTCAATTATTTAGGTGAACTAGTGCTGAATCAACCAATCACCTGTGCTGTTTGTGGGGTTAAGATGCACCTCAGCCCATGCTCTATTCTCAACTAGAATACAGTGTATGCTCATACTGATATTACTCAAGGTTACTTGGGCCCAGACTCACAAAGACATTTAGGCCTCCAGCCCCAAATGATTTCCCAGAACTGAGTCACCTCAGCGTTTTTCATGGCCTGACTCCATGTGACCTAATTTGTCTCAGAGACGGCATTTAAGGAGTAGAATGTATTAAAAAAAAAGACCAGCTGTCTTCCCAGAAGGAGTGAAGCATGGACATGTGAAAGAGAGAAAAGGCTTTCACACCTTGTGAAGTGAGGAAGCAATTTAGCACAAAGAACAATTTTTTTTAACCCAGTTAAATGGTGTGAAGGCACCTGGCTAGAGGATGGCACCTGTCAGCACAACCTGTCTTCAAGGGGAGGAAAAAGAGTTCCTTTTTTTTTTCCCAGCATGACTCTGGTGATAGTGGGTAAAACATCCTTGAGAAAGAAAAGGTTAGTTCATCCTTCTGAAGACCTAAGCAGGATTGCTCCCCAGGACATAACTAGCAGGGCTTCAGCTCTCCAGTTTCAAATCCTCTAACAATGGCGTTTCCACCCTTTCCTCTACAAGATCCTCACATACGTAGGAAACGTCCCTCTATTTTATGGTGCCTAGAATAAAATAAGATAATGATGATCAGGCAGATGGATGGATGTTACTCACTCATGCACAGTGACTGAAAAGAGAGGTAGAAGATAATCTAAGCTAGACTTATTCAGATATTTCTAGCGTGCCTTCTCAATAAATTCATACTCTCCTCACCGGTTTCGTGACTCTCCTTTCTGTTTGTCACCCTGTTTCTCTTAAACTGGTGGTCAACTATGGTGTCATCTACCACCTTGAAGCTCCAATAGCTCCAGCAGTTAGATGGAAAAAGGCACTCAGTACTGCTTATGCTGCCTTTGCAGGCTGGGTGAAAGAAAGAAGAGCCTTGCCCCTGAAGGGGATGCAAAGTGGATGATGTTCCGGACAATGTTCATGCTTTCTGGTGCAGAGAAGCTCACAGGGAAAAACACTTTCCTTGGGTCTGGTCTGGGGTCTGAGGAGCACTTCAGTGGTTGTGGGGCACAGGCTGTGCTCACTCATCTTTCAATTTAAAGCACCCAGAGTCTCAGAGAGAGGACTGGGTTCCATCTTGTTAAGGTGGTGTTTTTATAGTTCATGTCAAAGGTTTGTGTATACTCTGGGGTGTGGCCTAAGCATATGAAGGCACTCCAGGGCACAAGGTCTGTGGGGACTGTGTTGAAGGTCTTGAGTGTTTGGCACAATCAACATCTATGCCCTTGCTTGAGGCTGGATCCTGGTGCGTACTGTACTGTCAGTTGTGTCTAGTCTCCTTTTTGGAGGGAAATGCTTGTGTCACTCCAGAAGGAATCAGTCAGCAGGTGTTCAGATCAAGGGATCAAAGCCCAGAAAGGAAGTAGGAAGGTAACCAAGCTGACAGTGTAAATCTACTACCTAAATAGTCCACATTGAAGAAATTCAGCTAAAGGACCAGGTGAAGAATTTCCCTTGAACTATGCTTTGATTAGAAAAGTCCACTCAAAGAATAAGTGATTTTTGATGCAGATGTGCTTAGATAGAAATGCAAGCTTGGATGTCACTAGACTAAAGAGAAATTCTATCTTTTCAAGCTCAAACTATGTGTTTCCTTGTTCATGTGTGGGGCAGTTTGGGCAAGGATGGTTGCTGTTATGTGGATTATTTTGAAGGAGTACCTTCAGACTCTGAATCCATGGTCTGCTGATCATGAGCAGGTAATGGAACCCAGAATTATCAATGTCTTTCCCTTCCTACCTTTTCTCTCTCACTCTCTTTTTTTTCCTTGCTTGGTTAGTTTTGGACTCCACAAAATTTTTCAGGGAATTGTTATTAGCCTCTGGTGGCTCACGGTGCCTGCTCCCATGAGAGCTGTACACATTTGCTTCTGATCTAGCTGTGCCCAGGGCACAGAGGCTAATTTACTGCTCAGATTTTGCTGAGACAGCTGCTGAGATTCCCCAGAGTCCAGGCTTATGCAGAGTCTCCAGAATGACTTCCACAGGAAGAAGAAGTTTATGTCCTGCACCAACCCAGTTCCTTCCATGGGAACACAGAGCATCCTGTCCTTCAGGCCTGTTGACTGCACCACTCTGCTTGGTGTCATCTGCAAACATGCTGATGGTGCACTTGATCCCACTGTTTATGTCACTGAGGAAGACATAAAATAGCAGTGGTCCCCATAGAGACCCTAAAAGTTACCACTTGTCATCAGTGTCTACAGGGACTCTGACTGCTACCCTTTAGAGGTAACTGTCCAACCAATTCCTCACCCACCAAGGAGTCCTCCCATAATAAAATCTGTCTCCCCAGTTCAGGATGTTACTGGAGACCATATTAAAGGCCTTGCAGAAGTCCAAACAGGTGACATCTGTAGCCCTTTGCTTGTTCACTGGTGTAGTCACTCCATCATAGAAAACCACTAGGTTAATCAGGCAGGACTTACCCTTTGTGACACCACCACTGCTTTATATCTAGCACCTGCACAAGGAAGAAAAGGTGTTTCTCCTCCTGAACTGCAGCTATAGCTGGGGTGAAACCCTGTGGCTGCCACCTGTGCCCTCAGACACATACAGCAATTAAACTTCAGGAGGGACAAAGGTGCATATCCCTGCTGAAATTACAGGGTGAGCTGAAGAATGCAGCAATGAGGGCTCTTGACAGGGATCTGGCAAGGCCAGTAAAGTAAGTACTGCCTTTCTTGCTGTTCCATTAACTACCTGGTCAGACCTTTGTCTTTTGTTTTTCCAGTCTTGAAAGAGAGCCTAGCTCCAAGCTTCACCTTTAGCCAACAGCTTCCCCATTCCCTGAGGAGCACCATACAATCTTTCAAGTCATCAGAGCTGCTCTTAGCAAAATCCAGAAAAACAGAGTAGGAGTTCTATGCAATTTGACAAACTTCTTTAAAACAGTTAAAACCTAAGGTATCATCTCTTATAGCCTCTTCAGCTTTTGTTCCAAATAGACCAATCCCACAACCCCATCGCAGAGCTGAACTCTGTGTGCATCATCATATTATATCCCCAAAGAGCAGCAATCCATTGCAAAGGCTTGTACCTGTTGGTATAGACTCCATCTTCTCACTGGGGCAGCTGGCTTTTCCTCAGCTTCTGGTTCTGATGGGTTCAAGAGGTTTCAGGGGCATGGCCTCTCCTTACCAGTCAGGATTAGCCCTACTGGCTCTGCTTCTTTGTCCGTGGGATTTCCTGACCCTGTTAACACCAGCCCCAACTTCACTAGGACAGGATGTCAGCCTCGCTGCTGGAAGGCAGAGAATGAGGGCATAGAGCACTGGCTCTGATCTTCATGGAAGCTCAGTTTATTGATTTGTATTGCGAATCTTAATGCCCATCAAGGCTTGAGTGACCCAGAGATTGCCCTCATGCATCCACATGGAAGCCCTCATGCATCCTCTGGCTTGCCCTGGCCATTGTCTCACCCACCTTTACTTCAGTGGGACCATTGGTGCTGACATTTGATCCACAGATCTTCTACAAGGTGTCTGATAGGACTGCCATGACAGCCTGTGTAGGAATTTACCACAAGCAGTGGGTAAGACATGAACCCCTCTTATGAATCTGATTTCTTCCCAGTAACTCCATGTCTTGGATGCCAGGAACCTTATAGAAAACCTTATGTGAAATTATTCTTGGCCTACATTTCTTTCTCTTTTCTCATACATGTTTGAAGTACAAGCAGAGAAACAAGGAGAGAGATCCGTATCTCCTCCCTGCTTAGGCACTAGTACAGGTGAAAACAGGAAGAGTTAGACCTACTCTTAAGATATCAATTACAAGAGATGGGTCACTGGTCCCACTATGAGCTCTTACATACTGCTGACTTACAGAAGAGTGAGAAGACCCAGACCGTCTTTTTCTACTCCTCCTATCCCAAAGTTTGTACAACTTATTAACAAACAGTTGGACTGAAATCTTATCTGAAGTCGAGTGCCGAAAGCAAAGTCAGATGATGAAAGTGGAGTTTCATTTCATTGATTGCAAAGACATTTTACTAGGGATAATTTTTACATGATCTCTGTGGTCTGCCGCTCCAAAAAAACTTAAAAATGGAGACATTGTTAAGTTCCAGAAGGACTCTGAACATAATTAGTATTTATAATGTTGCAAGAACCTCAAATGCATAGTGTGTAGCTCAGTAAAGCACTGTGCAATATTTAAGCCGTGCTCTTATCTATTTCCTCCTGCCAGTGCAAGATGAGAACATCCTAAAAGAGGACTTAAGTGTCTGCCAGAACCTGAAAAGGTCTCTAGAGGGGACATGTATGGCACAGCTTCTTTCACCCAAGAATCTGGGCTTGACTGGCCAGTTTGTGTAACTCCAGTGCTTCCCAAAGTCTATAAAACTGATGAATCAGGCCTATGATTGAAACTGTCAGTCCTGCGTTACACAATGCCGAGGGCACAATGTTGTGTCATACCCCTCTCCCATCTTCCCTCTTCAGGTAGGGGTGTCACCAGAGTACAGGCATGGTTTTGACTGGGAAGATCCTGAACACGAGACTCAGTAGCCCCAGGGCTTAATCACTTTTTCTAGACCCTGGCACTGAGCTATGGGAAATGCGCATATGGCTTTGAGCCATTTTGTTTCCTACTTTGCTCCTTTACTGTATTCAACCCTATTGAAAAAGGGGGAGGGGGAGGCAAGCCTGCAGTGCCTGCTGCGAAAAACCCTTTGTGGACTCTGTTATTTTAGTGCTGTAAAGACCCCCCCAACCAAAGGGAACATGTTGAATAGATCTGCTAGGGAAAAAGCCACAAGTCTTTGGATCCACCACTTATAAGGGCTAGTATATGACAGCCACATTTAAATAGTCATCCAGATCTCCTAATCTTCCCATTGCAGGACAGCTGTTACTTATTTCAATTTTTTCACCCCTCGGGCTTCCCATTTTAAAGTAGTTACTTAAAAAAGGGCTTCAATAAGTATTTACCATCTTGGTCGTAAGGTCTTCTAGGTTTTTTCCATTCTTCAGTCAGGAAGCATGTCAGTAGCCTCAAAGCACTGCACATTGTAATGTTTTTTCCCCAGGTACACAGTTCAGATGACTCTGCATCTGGTGCATCTGTAGCAGAACGGTACTCTACATCCAGACATCCCTGGAGCCTGACCTGTGGGGGGGCTTAACTCAGTGGGCCCTTGGCAGAGAAGCTGAGGGAAAAGGGACCCCGGTAAGGACTCCTGGGATGGCTGGGCAGGCAGAGTGCACAGAGCTACTTTCACTTCTTTCTACTCCAAGGCTGCTGTGATATGGAAATGAGGTTTCCATCCTGAGAAGGACTTATGGGTTTCTGGAATAGGAACCTTCTTCCCTTGGAAACCCACGCAAAGCCAGACAGAAAGCTCTGGGAAGCTTGCACATAAAATCTAACACCAGAAAATGGGCAGTGTTTTCTCTTAGTAAGGGCCTGTTCACACTGAGCAGCTTTGTCACATGCTAAGGAGGAAATAATTGAAAATCTCCAGGGTCCTCTAGACCCTCCCTGTACAGTGCAGCAGGGCTGATTTTGTTCATCCATCCTGCAGGAGTGGTTTTTACCAGTCTTTGGACATTTGCCCCAGAAATGACTCTCTGGGTTCCTATGGCTGTTTATTCCTTTGATGAAATAAAGAGTTCCTCCCAGAGTTTCAGCCAGCCCCCTGCATCTGATTGTCCATGTCGACATTAGTTTGTTTCTGCTTTCTTAGTAACACTCCTTCATACATCAATAGCTCTCAGTTGCCATACCATCCCTCTTTGTCAGATCACTCCTCCTAGCCCTCTTAAATCCTAACCAGACATCTTACTTGATTACTAAATTTACATTTGTTCTACTGAGAAATTACTAAAATGTCTCCCCAGCTTTAATGAATAATGAAACACTATACTTACAAAAATAGTAATTAGCAATATAGCTCAAAATAAATCAATGTGTGGATCAGACTCCCAAAGGCAGGAGGAAAAGCTATAGCCATGAAAATAGGTGGAGCTGAAAATAGCTAAGCACTTAGGGAAAAAGAAAGAAAAAAAAAGGTTAAAGGAACTTATGAATGGCCATATCTTATAGATAGTTAGCAATCCACACAGGCTGGTAACCACTCTTCTGTCTGACTGCTCCGTTTCCTCTCAGCTCCCCTCAAATGCTATTTAGCACATTTAGGACTTTTCTGAGCATGTCAAGAAGCTGGAGCAGCCAGGAAAAGTAAGAGGAAGTAGAAGAATGTCAAACCCTCATCAGTGGTTGTCCAAGAGTTTCCATCTGGGCTCCTATTGTCCTTCCTTCCAGACAAAGGAAGATGTGCCCACTCTAAGAAAAACCAAATGCATAACGATTTATAATGCTTGCAACAATTATTATTTCTACATCTTTGGGATGAATCTCCCTTGTGTTGTGGGAAAGGAAGCAATGAAACAAGCAATGGGGAAAAAGACAATGGGAGTGTGTTGAACACGAGAAAGGGCACAGGGAGCACACTGGTTTACAGAGGAAAAGCAATTCCGATACTACAGCAGCCAGCCTGTTTTCCCCTAGCACCACCTAAAATACAGTTCTATTTCTTGGTAGAAAGACATAATTCTGCTTCTTCAGCACAGGACAAGGCTGGTTCTTGCCAGATCAATTTATAGACCCCTTAACAATAAAAATACCAAGTCCTTCATAAGACACATCTTTGGAGTCAAGCAAACTGTAGATCTGCTCAAACAATGCAGATTATGGTACGCAAATACCTACATTACACGGCCAGGTCATGTCATTTATTGTATGATCCTTTCCATATTAACTGGTCTCTCAGTCAGGAAAACAGGCACAAATCATGCAAATTCCATCATAGTGAATGATTATATAGCTAAAATTTTAGCCCAGAAATGTGGTGGTTTCATTTTTTGTTTGTTTGTTTGTTTGTTTTTGAGGGGTTTTTTGGTAACTCTTTTTCCTGCTTCCCAGTCAGAGAGAGGAAATCATATTGTAAAACTATCACAAACTGCATGTCACAAACACACACATATGTATAAACACAGCGGAGTAAGTGAGCAAATTGCAACAAATCCACTGCCTGAAGTCAGTTTGCATAATGAATTCACTAAATGAACCCTAGATAGAGAATACTTTCAAACAGATTAAATTCAACGAGACTCATTTGATCCTTTCCAGAAACTATGAGTTATGAATGTACAAACACTTCCTGTATTCCCTCAAACCAGATACTAACTAAGGTTTTGGAATCTGCCTGATCCCTAGAATATCTGAGGATACTCATGTAGAATTGCACCTATTGAGGCTTTCAGGTGACTAACATTTTGATTTCAGTGCAAAGCAGAGAAAAAAAGTTTCTACATATAATTTCCTTTGGTTGCAGAAGCAATTATTCTGAAGCCTGAAGAAAATAAAACACATTTCCCCAAGATGCCTGCTTTACATATTGTACTCCCACAGAACTTTACCATGAATTATTAACATTTTAGTATACATTCCTATGCTTTAGCTCTAGTGGTTCCCTATAAACTTGATTGAAAGAAGAATTAAAGGGCCATGTTTTAAGGAATGAATGGTGGGATCTTAACAAATGCCTTATTGCCTTAATCCTATTGAAACCAGTGCGAATTAGGCACCAAGGCTCTCTGAAAATCCTGCTAGGCTCCTGCCTGTATAAATCTTATTTGTTAGGACAGTTCTGTAAATTACCTAATACCACCCTGCCACTGTTTGGGAAAAGGCTTGTAAATAGCTGCAGTGAGATTGCAAAGTAAAACAAAGTAGCTTAAAGAAGACTTAGAGTGTTAGTAGGAAATCTGGATATTTGGAGCTTAGGAAACTCTGGGGTATAAAGGGATTACACTAACATCTTGGTCCTAGTTTTTGCAGTTGGAAGTTGGAAAGTTAAAATGCAGGGGGCAGAAGTTTGGTAAAGCAGAACAGCAGAACCCAGGGCTAGGGCAGCTGACAGATGGTTGTCCTACACCCCTGCCCCACCTTTGCTGCTGATTCCTCTGTTATCCTGGCCCACGCTTTTCATGGGGTCATTCCTAGTGACAAGTTCTGCATCTCTGAGTAGCTGACTTCAGACACCTTGAGTCTGATTTGGAGCAGTGCCGAGCACTCAGAGCTGCAGCTGACAGTAATGGGAGATGTTTTCAGATAGTGCAATTGAAAACAAAACCTATGAATAAAGGTCAGGCCCTCTGCTTCTGAAATTCAGGACATAAAACTAGGGCATCCTGCTGACCAAACTCTTTGTGCCTCAGCTGTCCACCTGCAAAAATGGAGCAAAAACACTCCGTTGTCTCACATGAGCGTTGTAAAGATTTACTGAGTGATATTAGGGATGTGCTCAGAATCACAAGACAGCTCAGGAGAAAATTAGTATTTCTGATTTCAGAGCAAGGTTTGAATATTATTAAGCAAAGTTGTGGGGTCACACTGATGTATTACAAGAATTCAAAATATTGAATAACAGTTCATTAAGTGAGCACTGTCCATTCTGTGAATCAGAATCTCTGAAAAGAAAAATGTTTTCTATTATTAGAAATGTACTGAAATGCATTCACAAGAGGACACCATACTGAGGTTCACAGACAACTACATTCCCAGTGCGGGCTTATTTTTTTTTTGTACTTGCCTTAGCATCTTTAATAACTTTCTTCTAATATAGTTTCTCCATGGTCTTTATCACACATATATTAGCTCATATTGCAGCTGAAGTCTAAATCTATTTCCACTCCAAATAATGTGGGATAATTCAGCTTTTACCCAGATTTCACTTTCTGAAGTGTAATTAACTACATCATGGGAGCTCTTGGCTTCATCAGCATCTTACAAAAAAGCCCAAAAACCCCAAAACAACTTTCAGTGTCCAAGAGGTGTCAACCTCCTGTCCAGCATCTTAGGTAAGGTGAGGGGTTTTTCAACAAGCAGCTCCCAGGCAGAAACCAGCAATGGCTCCCCAGGGTGCCAGCATCCAGTGTGGGATGGCATGAGGCCAGATGCCCAGCTGAGTCCCAGGGCTTGTAGGAAGCTGGTGGCCTCAGAAGCCCCTGGGAGCTTCCTCACACATGGAGATACTGATAAAAAAGCAGTCCTAACATCAACAGTGTGCTGGCAGTAATACAACATATCTCCATAACCCCAAGCTGCACCAGGGGAGGTTCAGGTTTGACATGAGGAGGATTTTCTTCCCAGAAAGGGATGTTATGCATTGGAGTGGGCTGTCCAGAGAGGTGGTGGAGTCACCACCCCTGGAGATGTTCAAGAAATGACTGGATGTGGGAGTCAGTGCTATGGTTTAGTTGACCAGGCAGTGATCGGTCAAAGATTGGACTCAATGATCTTGGAGGTCTTTTCCAATCTAAATGATTCTGTGATTCCATTATGGCAATCATATTTCAATCACTCAGGATCTGCCTCTGGTTCAAAAGCCACAAGTTGTCCATCCTTGAATTAGGTGAGGCAGGACTATTAGCAGAAAATAAAGTGGTTTTCTTAGCAAAGAATAAATTAATAGAAAGTACATCTTATCTAGCAACTTAATGAATGCACAATTACTGCATCAGGGAAAAGCCCCTTAAAGATTTAATCATTTAATATGTACAAAAAAGCTACTGAACAGAGAATTACTTTGTTCAAAGGATCAGCTATACCCTTGCCTAGTTTTTGTCAGCTCCATAGCTACCCTGGAACATCAGAGCTGGAATAGCAGGGCTGCTGCAGGGCAGAAGCACAGGGCATTGATAAAAGTGGAGTAAAGGAATGGCAGAAATCCTGTTTAGCACTTTCCATGCACTGTATAACTGAACACTATTTCACTGCCACTGGAAGTAAAATGACCTCCTGTTTTTCCACAGTACTCGAAGCTTGTGTTTTTTAAAAACTGTGCCTATCTCCAATTCTGATTAACTTCTCCAGGCATTTCTGTGCTGCTCAGCTTTCACAAAGGGCTTTCCAAACAGAGAATTGCTTTGTATGGTACCCCTCAGAGGTACTCAGCATCCTCTGCTGTCTGCTGCACCTGACAGCAAGAAGTGTTTAGAGGCAAGTACCCAAGAGAAGTCGAAAAATTACAAGTTGCGGCTATCAGCATCAATGATACCATCCTGCGTGAAGCTGAGAGGAAACGAATCATATGTGAAAGATGGAACTGGATGGATATAAGGAGGCAGAGCAACAAGAAGCAAATTTTGCCCTCTGCAGGGCATAAGAACCGTGGAAGAGAAGAAAGCAAGCCCTGTCAATGGGGCCACTTACTGCACTTTGTGAGATGGGAAGGCTGACCTTTTTACCTTGGTAAGGCCCCTTCAGATCCAGAGCTACATTTCCACTGCCTTCTTGGCAAACAGGCATCAGGTTTGGTCCAGAGAGACAACCACATTTTCACTTGGCAATAAGGTCTCTTTCTTCCCTACACTGACAGCCTCTCCACTTCCACTCTTAAGTGGCAGAGGGACAGTGTCCTTCCTCCAGACCTGCCAACAAGACCTTCTCTTTTGGCCACCTACACTGCCTCCACAAAATATCTCTTCAGATCACTCTGCCTTGACTATCAACTGCATCAGTCCTGGCAGACAGAGGTTTTTTTTCCCAGAGGAGCAAAAGGAGGGTCTCTTAAGCTACCAAGGTGGGAAATCTCAGCAGAAAGTCTTCAAATAGGAGACAGAATACCCTCATAAGGCACAGGCTTCAAACCATAACCAGGGATTAGATTTGGTATGTTTACAGTGTCATACCATGTTGGCGTGTTTCAGGACAATAGACATAGGCACTACTCTTCTTCCATGCCTACAGAGTGACAGAGAATTGCTCTTTTCCCCCCAAGACTCATGAATTTCTGTACTGGGATTTCTGCATTTTCATTTCAGTCACTGGTAAGAAAAGCTTTCCCTTGAGTATGTTAGGTTACTTTGCACATCTCTTGGAGAAGAAAACTTTCTTGTGGAGATAATTCATGGACTCAGAGTCTTAGGAGGCAACACAACAGTTCAGCAGCAGCCAGCATGTGTAGTCATGGCAGGAAAATTTCCCTGCCTGTGCCTGACCAGAAAATTGTGTCCCATCTTATACACCAGAGATTTGAGAAAGGTAATGCAAATATTTATGGTCTCCACAACAGCAACAGCATATTCAGAGTATGGAGAAACCCCAGGCAGGGTCTCATCAATAAAAATGTATGGCATTGTACCACCAAGGTTCTTCCCTCTTCTCAGGTTCTTTGTTAAGCTCAGTTTGAAGGCTCTGATCTCTTTCTTAAGCCCATCTTGGTGTGGAGCTTATGATCCAGATCCTGTTGTGAACCCAATCTCCCCACCTGGAGATCCTCCAGGGTAGCAGCTAAGAACCTGAACTTTATGAGAATAGCAGAAGCTCAGAATACAGGACCTATGATAGCACAGACTTGCTTGCTTCCTCCACTTTATGGTCAGTTCTTCCTTACGACATCCTCCCACGGAGTCCCATAGGCAGATACATGTCCCACCCCCCAGAACCAAATATAAAATGACTGGCAAATAAAGCAAAAAAATTCCTTTCATTTGTCAAACTATTTATTCCAGGTGAGGAGAAGAGAGGGGAAGAACAGAGGAACAAACCTATCCTTTTTCTGTCCTTTCTAGATTAATTCATTCACCAGGAATGTGAATACTAGTTTAAAAGCTATTGGTTGCATACAGAGAAAACAGGCAGAATTACTTCAGCAGATTATTCCACTTTCTTCTGTGCCTCAGTTTCCTCACATACAAATGGAGTAATAACAAGAGTATTTCAGGATTGATTTGCTAAGGATCTAAGCTGACATCCTCAGACATCAATGAAAAGTGTAATACTAGTTTCCATGATAACACCTTTGGCCCATTTTTTCCCAATTATTTTGTAACCCATCATTCACAGGCACAAGTCAAAAGTAATGTGACTCATGTATTACATAAAAAGCCTGTCTTACAAGCATCTTTCTGGGCACATGTTAAAGACAGAAGCAGAAAATGTAAAATGGAGACTACCTCTGAAACCTCACTTTGACTTCCTTGAGCAGATGCCTTTTAATAGTCTTTATTGTATCTTTTTTTTCCTTGAAAGTGTCCCCCTCCTCAGCTACAATAAAGGCAGAGCTCACTGAGTGGGTAGCAACTCAGTATTTTCCTGTCATCTTAATTTTAAGCACAGCAAAGTGCCTCATTTGCCACACACCATTCAAGCCCATCACTGAATGGAGAATACTGATTTCCTCATGGTCTATTTTTGTGGTGCTATTTTGCCATAGTATCTCACAAGCCTTAATGGATATTCTCCCAGGGACATAGGTGGGGCTGTTATCTTTATTTTACAGACATTAAAAATCAAACAAAAAGAAGCTAAGGTCAAAATGGCCAGAGTACCCATGAATTTGGGGTCTCTAATTTGTGATGCCTTGGATTAGTATTTCCCCAGCTCTGTGTGTGTTGACAGCAAACCTCCATACAATACCAGGTCTGCACTTCTACAAGTCAGACCCCAGGTGTCTCAAACTGAGAACCCAGAAAATGAGAACACACCAATTACTGGCCACCCATGGAAAACCTCATTTATGCGGCCTTTTCACATCACATAGGAACTTGGGACAAAAGGCAGGAAAAAGCCTAATTCTTCAGCGCAGTATTCAATTGCCAAAATATGAGACCATTCTTCTGTTTTTGAACAGCCCCCTGCCCAATTCAATACATAACCTTCTGCACTGGTAGTAAATGAAACAGGAGACCTATAGAAATCAGCTTCGTTTATGGCAAAACTCATTCAGTCCCTAAGTATATTACATTCTGTGCGCTGAACAAGACAGGGATCCTATTGAAAAAAAAGGTACCAGTGTTTGATCTTATAATTAAGAACCACATTTTCATGTCTATTCATGAGAGAAGACAAATTAAAGATGGATAGGCAACCCTTTTAATTAATTCTCTGTATTCTAAGTGTTTGACTTTGAAAACTAAATGTATGCTTAATAAAGGTGTTTAATCCTCTTTTTAAATGTAAACTAAAAAGGGAGAAAATAGGAAATTTCATCATTTGAAATCATAACATTGTCCTTCTTTGTATTATAAAGGTGCAAATGTTACCCATTAAATGGTTGCAAAATTCTTTGTGCTTTCAAAGCTTTAGTCCTCTAATCTCAACAGACAAATAACAAATTAAAAAACCACAGTGTCTATTTGAAGAAGACCCCCACCAAGAAAATTCTTGTCCAAACAGGAAAAGCTCAGCAAAGTCTGATGTAGATGAAAAGATTGTCTTTGACTATTGCAATTTATCTCATCTCCCAGAAGTTGGGTAATCCTGACTATAGGCAGGGTGTCTTGTTCCCCCTCTTGTGTTGTGAAAAGATTTAGGAATAAACAAAGGATATCTTCCTGAGGGTTGTATGGATTTAGAGCGAGATATTGGAAGATACCACAGATCAGCTTTAGTTCTTCTGTATTCCCAGGCATCAATAGTTCTTCTGCTGTATGAGAATACATCCAGTGAAGGTGAG
Organism: Dasyornis broadbenti; assembly: GCA_013397935.1. NCBI lineage: Eukaryota > Metazoa > Chordata > Aves > Passeriformes > Dasyornithidae > Dasyornis > Dasyornis broadbenti. The sequence continues at coordinate 279,765 of VZRN01002958.1, forward strand.
TATTATACCTCAGTATGTTTTATTCTGTATTCCCAGCAACCCCTAGGGCACATCATAATGGTAGCAGAGGGGATTAAGCACTGAAAGTAACTTCTAGTAGGAGTACAGCACCCCAGCTGGGAATTTCTGAGTGATTGCCATACAAATGCTTTGAGACAATTCATGTCAGGCAGGTAGAAGAATTCACCAATTGATAAATCCCTTGTAAAAATTCTCTCATGAAGATGATGAAAAGGGTATCTCAGTGTGGAGTTCCAGCAGATGTCTGTGTTCAGGAGACAGATGTTGGAGCTTAGTCTAGGAAGAAGGTGAGATGTCTTGCTGAAACCACAGTCTTAAGTCCACTAGAAAATATGGATAGAACTGGGTACCTCAGTTTCATAACACACCAAGTGAATGCCTTTTGAACTTGCCTACAATAAATGCTGAAGACAGCGACATCTAAACAGTCTGTGTTTAGGCATCTTGGTCTAGTTATTGGGGAAGTATCTTCTGGTTTGGATTCCAAACCCTGAACTCCCACAGTGAAAGAAACAACTCTAGTTCTTCTCTGACAGCCTGCAGTAGATAGGTATAAAACAAATGTTCAGTAGGTATAGAACAAATGTTCAGTATCTCAGCGGACACACTAGCTTCCCTAAATTATGGGAGATATGTTGATTCAACTCTCTACTGTACCCGAAAAGATCTCAAGTCTTACCTCCATCCTACAAAAGACTCTTTAGAGCAATCTGCTCCTACCTCTTCCTGCTTAAGCTCCTCAGCTTTTTTCATGCAAGAATTAAATAAGCATCAGGCCAGAGACAGAGAGCATACAGAAGCAAATACCACTTTATATCCTACTGGTTAAACACTCTTCTGCAAGATGACAGACTGGGTCCAGTTTCTGCTTCAGTGAATATTTGAAAATAACCATAAGAAATAGTGTTGAAAGAGCACAAGAGACCATTTAGTCCATCCTCTGGTCCCAGGGTACCCCCTGCAGCCCTTCAGTGACTGGAGCTGCCATAGTTTTCTCAATATATTCCAGTGCATCACAATAATTTTGGACATTTCATTAAAAACCATTACTCCTAGTTTTATACATCATGGACAACAAGAACAGATTACTCCTACTTTTCTTGCACTTGCCAGACTAGCATCTGGACCCATCTTAGCCTTATATCAGGTTAATAAACTCTAATTATTTCAGTCTTTTCCCACAAATTATATTTCCCTTGACCTCAAACAATTCTTACCATCCCGGTCTGCACACACTCTGACTGGACCACACTGCCTTAGAGTGCAGTACGAGACTAAGGCAGGACATTTCAGCTGAGTCTCACACATGCACATCAGAGCTGAAGGCTTATGAGATATGTCTGACAGCCTGTGCTCCCATTTGCACAGCCTGGTAAGATGGTGTTTCCCTTCTTGGCAATAGGACAACATTCTAGAGTAACACTGGATTTGTAGTCCTCTAGAGACCTTGTCTCCCCTCCTGAAGGACAGCCTGTTTCCCATGCACAACTGGCTGCAATTTGTTAATCATTCCCACAGAGAGCACTTCACATTCGCTCTGACGCTGTTCAAACCAGGTCCCTGGTTTGACAAGCTTTTCTTGAATTGACAAGCTTTTCTTGAGCAGTTTCCCCCAGCCTATATCTGGTTGATGCCATCTGCAGATTTTATAAAACACTTCCTCTAGATAGCTACCCAGGTTAAAATTATAATATAAAGTACAACCTATTTGATGAAAATATTAAGCACTAACAGCTCACAGCACAAGCTTGTGGCAACCTGCTCAACAGAGTCTTCCATTTCAACAGGAAATCAGTGAGAATTGTTCTTTGAGTAAAAGTATCTACACCAGTGCTGCATCCCTGCTGTAATACTTTCCTTTGGAACATGTTTCTTTGCTTAATTTATGATGAAAGACTGTAAGATAATGTCAAAATCCTTACAAATGACAAGGTATGACAAGTACTTCCTCTGTATCCACAAGGCTTGTTATAGAAGAAAGCTAAATTAGTTTGACATGATCTGTTCCTGACAGATCTGCGCTGGTTCCTAATAATCCCCTTTATTTGATTATTTCCACCATTGTTTTTCCCCAGGAATGAAGTTAAACTGGGTAGTCTGCAATTTCTTATCTTCTGCTTGTTTTCAGCCTTCTGACACCTCATCCAGCCCTCATGAGTCTTCAAAGCATTCAAAGCTTAGGGTTCAGAGATTGCTTCCCTCACCTTTGTAAATAAGCTAGGGTGACTTGAAAGAACAATCTTTCATCAGCACATCCCGACTTGTTCTGCCCTTTTCCTTGATCCTGATCTTCCTGCTTTGTGGCTCCTATTAACTGGTTTAGCCATCAACTTGCAGCTGACCATGTTACTGAACATATGCAAAATGGACATAAAATGCTTTGGCCTTATTGACAGTGTTTGATGTAAAGCTTCAACCAAAGTTCTTCGCTCCTCTCCATGAGCATCATAAACAGAGAGAGTCAGGATGATATTATTTCACTCTCTTGCACTGGCTCAATTAATATTTTATTTTTGTATTGAGCTGATTATGGCTTACAAAACTAAGAATCATCTAGGCATGCCAGTAAGCAGCCTTTAAATGTTATGGGGTCTTTACAGTTGTAAGTGTAATTATCTGAGGGCTTTAGGCACCTCCACAGTTAGAAAGAAAGTGCTAAAGTTGTACAGCCTGTGACAGACATTTATAAAAAAGTAGTTAAATTTAGAACAATACCTTATTTCTCAGTTCAGAACAATGATAACATACTGTGATATATTTCGGACTCCTCTTGACAGTCACACCCTGATTTAAAAGTAATGAAATTTTACAAGATAAAGCAATGTCTCATCGTATCTCTTCCTGATTTGCGGAATCATACCACTCTAAGTAAAAAAAAAAATGAACAAAAATAAAAATTAACTGAACTGTAAACAAAGGTTTGCTAAAAGTTCCTGTGAGCCATTGGGGGTAATTTTTCTTTTTTTTTTTTT
>VZRN01002958.1:291694-350444 GCA_013397935.1 Dasyornis broadbenti
GAATAATTAAAATCTTCAATCTGGACCCAATTACCCAACGACTTTCCCACTGTACAGGGGCGACAGGGGAGAGGGGACACTGCGGGCTGCGGAGGGGTGGGGTGGGCTGGGGTGTGTCTGGGAGGCACCGGGCGAGGAGGGGACCGGATGGCTGGGGAGCCCCCAGCCCTTCTCCCACCAGAGCAGCCGAAGCCCCTGGCCACGGCCAGGAGTGGGATTTCTGCGTGAAGAAAGCGTGGGGTGGGGTGGGGTGGGCACGGAGGGGAGAAGAGGGAACGGAGGTACTGCCACGGCAGTCAGTATATGCCATGGACAGGTGATGTACCGTACGTGGGAGCTGCGAGCTGAACGGGAACTGGTAAATATGTTAAAATGGCTGTTAAAAATTCCCTTCCCCAGCACACTCCCAAACATACATGCATGTGCTGCCTTTTCCATATATGCCGGCATAAACCCTGAATAGTGACGTCCTGCAGCAGTGAACGGGACAACTTTCTCCCTTGTTCCCTCAGTCCATCCCACAGGCACAGAAAATGATACTCCTGCAACACTTTATTTTTTCCTTTTTTTTAAGAAAAAGAAAAAACAGAAAACCAGAATAGCTTGCAAACCCCCAGAAATCATCCCATTCCCTTCCATATAGATCTCAATTAATTTCCGTGTCAAAGTAATTTCAACGCCGATTGATCTCTGCCTGCAAATTGCTGTGAACTATTCCGAGGCAGATGTGCGTGTTCACACACAGAGGCACCCCCCATGCACATGTGGCAAGGGGAGTGCATGGGTCTGCATGCACAGGAGATGATGGCGATGCAGGAGCCCCAGCGAACATTAATGCGCACATGCACTTGCTCCCAAGCACACGTCTAGAAAGTTATAACACCGTGTTTTCTCAGAATATACATGAGCTGGATAGCTGTAGCTGTCCTTGGGAAAAATATTCCAGACAACAGTTAAACCAAAGTATGACAACGTTGAGCATGTTTAAAAAAAAAAAAAAAAAAAAAAACCCTGCTGGTTTTTTAGGATTTCATCTACCAAATTTCAAATTTAGCTTATTTCACTTACTGAGTCTGGGAGGCACAGTCAGATGCTGTTCTCTATTTAGCACTAATATCACTACATCAGCTTCTCTGCCACACCATGGACTTACTTCCAATTTATTTTTAATGTAAAACCACCTGCAAAAGAGAAAAAAAAATGTCTTAGGTTATTACTAAGGTCTTTGCTCTTTAATTACATCTAAATACATTATTAACACAAATATTCACGCATGCGTGCACACTTATACAAATAAATGCATATGTATATCGATATAGTTTCTGGAATACCCCTCAGTACAGACTCCTACATAATCATATTCTGTTGCTATGATATCATTGCAGTTCCCAGTACACCATTTATTTTAAGAAATGCAAACAGCATTTCAAAGAAAATCTAGATGTCTACATCTGTATGCAATTTAAGGGAAGTGCCTTTTGGGGTCAAGAAGGTATCAGTGTTAGTCCTGGGTTACAGACTAGAAAAGGAAAGTAATGATATGGTAATAACATTCAGAGAAGATACTAAACTGGGAAGAGTTACAAGTACCAGCTGACACAGAAGTAGACCAAAGGATTAAGTAACAAAAACCAGATTCAGCTTCAGAAAATACATGCAGAGAAAAAGAAGGCAAACTGTGCAATCATAAAAGAAGAGGAGTAAGAAGTGGAGTAGCAGAAAGCAGTGGACATCACAACTAAGAAAGGGATCTCTGTGACATATGTCACTGCTGGTGACACCATGCCAAGGCACTGAGGAGCAGTGCAATGGCATTTTGAATCATGCCTATGGGATTTAAGAGCCTCTGCCCTGGCCCTTGGAGTTGCTGGGGGCTCATCTCCACGAGGAAGAGAGTGTGTCATGAGCTTGTGGGCACTTGCCAACCCACATGGCTGCTCCCTATGCCCTTGGCAGATGGAGGTCCCCCATCTGAGAGCTTCAACCGGGTCTCCCTTTGGTGACAATCAAGAGAAACAGGAACTTTGAGGGTGTGAGGCAGACCATCCTAAAGCAGGAGCCTAAACTAGGTCAGACAAATCACACTTCAAAAGTGTTTCAGAAGCTTATTTTCTTCCCACTGACAAGGCCTTTTTAGGGAACCTCCCTGAGCAAGAGAGCCCTGACGAGGAAAGCCTTCCCAGCCCCCATCTTTCCCAGCCACCCACCTGGAGGGGGAGCAGGCTGGCAGCAGAAGAACCGTGCTGGTGCAGTCAGTGAGGGTCAGGCTATTTTCCTGTGCTCACGCAGGGCAGTTACTCACTGCCATCAGTCACAGCCAAAGGCAGAGCCAGCTCTCTTCATGCCCAGCCCCATGAGCACTATATGCTCCAGCTTACTGCAAACCCCTTTTGGCACATGCACAAAACCTCCTTAATAAGTTCCCCAAACATAAAGACCTAGTGATGAGTTGCCAGTCACCTCTCATCAGTGTTTCCTTTGAATTAATCTTGTTACCTGGAAGAGCCATAAGTCAAACCCCAAATTTTCAGGGCATGTCAATTCCTAACACCACTGTCTTTCAAATCAGAACCCTTTAAGTATATTTAAAAGTTGGACTTGACGTTCTTCAGCAAATTATATGGTTCTGAAAATCATATCCCAGCATCCCTTGCCCTGCCATTTTGGCTGTTTTCACTTCAAACTGTAAAGTAAATCATGTCATAACACAGAAGGAAGAAAGGACAAGTCCACAGCAATGAAAAGGCCAAAGAGAATGAGAGGGAAATAAAGGCACAAACTTCAGCCAGGGAATCAATGAAAATCAGAAGCCAAAATTAAGCAAAGAAGAACAGGTGAATCTCCCCCAAGTCAAGATAGGATGCTTTCATCCAAATGACACCTTTGTCTCTCCAAGGCACTGCCAACTCTGGCTCATTCAGCACTCCTATGGAGTCACAGGATAACACTACATCACGCAGTGTAAACATGCCCTGAAAGGCCCCTTTGACCTTGGCTGTTGAATCTACACAACTAAAATGAAGAGTAGTTCCAAAGAATAACATGAATGGGGAACTAGGGAAGGGAGCCAGAAGAAGAGGGTGAACAGTGACCATAGATTTTAAAAGCTTCATCTGTGAGACTTGACTGAATGACAGTTAAGGAGGTGGAAAAATATGATATTTTCAAAAGCTATAAGCTTCTAGAAGGGAATCATTTGGAGTGATATACAGTCCACTGTTTGGTGTATGCTGCATGTTGCTTCACCGTGAAAGGAGGGTATGGTTCACATACAGTAATTATTAAGGTGACTCCTTTAATTCAAAGTCATGTCGTTAATTTAAAAGGGTAAAGATAATTTCAAAGTAATAAGACATATTAGTGGTGATTACAAAATAGGGTGGGTAGAGTAAGAGACACAAAACTGTGCTTTTTAAGCCTGTTCAGTTTTGCTGCAAGGATACCCCAGAAGCTTGAGGTCCCTACAGCTTGAAAGAAAAAGCATCTTCAGTCCAGCTGTTAGTTTACGTTCAATAGAAAGAGATCAGATTCAGTTTCATTTTGAAAAAGCACATAGTTTCAACCTGCTCCTGGGACTGTAATCAGGTTGATTCCCTGGCCAAAAAAACCTAAATGAAACCAAGAAGAAAACAGTTTGCCTATAAGAGTGTCCCAGTGGTAACCACACTAAACTGAAGAGGCGTCTCTTTGAGAGAAGTACTGTGAAAATCCCGTTACTAAGGATATTTAAAGCTTCAGTAAAAACAACTCTGAAGTGAGTGACTTGCTTTCATTGGGAGATAGACTGGGTTTTATCTCTATTCATATCTTCCACATATAGCGGTAGCCTCGCCTTTTGTTAGCCAACTTTCATGCCAGAGGGAAAAAAGCCAATTTTATAAAGATTTTTGGTATCCTCATTTGAATAGGCATTCCCGAAAATCCCACTGTGGGACCACTTGCATTTTCAGTGTCCTCAGTAGCTTTGTGGTGCTGGTCTCATTTGGCCTCACTTGCAGACATCTATGTCTTAGTGACACAAAACAGTGCAGTGTAACACTACAACCAAATTTCTTCATAAACGATTTAGACATAGACATGAATCTCCTTGCAGGAGTACCCATTTTTCAGTATAAGGATCGCTTATGTCAATTTACCTTGGATTTCAGTTAATCCTGAATGATTAATATGAGAAAAGGAGAACCTAGTTTATTTTGACCTAAGACTGAAATAAGAGGCTTTAAACTCGTGATTTTCAAGAGCTACAATGCGACTTACTCTTGCAGAGAAGGCTTCAAAAAATGCCAGTCCAGGAATGCTGTAATTCATTCAATGTCTTTAATGACTGCTGGGTTTCTTATCCTGCACAATACTGAACTCACGTGACATTAGCACCTGTTGCCATCAACCTAGTCACAGAGGTGTGCACAGGTGCTCTGCGTTTATTCCTTGTGATTTCCATTTTTCTTCCCATGCCTGCACAGCTGGGCTCACAACACCAAAAACACCTGACTTTACAATATCACACATAATAAGAAATGGCCTCAATAATTTCCAATTTCACCATTTTAGAAAAAGTGTGTATTCTGTAAACTGTGTGGTGTATACAAACTGGAATACCTGGGTACGAGTTAGGCTAGAATAATTTTAACATCTACAAAGAATGTTCTGTACAACCCCTGGGTCAATATTAATTACTACATTTTTGAATCATCAAAAATGCAAACATAACAGTTAAATCCCAACACAGGTTAGTGCTGAAACTGTTAGTCTTCAGGAAAATGAAATCTCATCTGCTTGTCTGTCACAAAGAAAAATATCACAGAAAGCAGTCAACCTATCAGCTATTATTCTCAGTGTAGTTGCAGTCTGCCATGGGAGAATGTGATACTTTACACGCCAAACCAATTGTGAGACAGGATGACCCAGGAAGCCCCTTACTTCTTCTCCAGGGACCCTTCAATATGTGCTGTTGTACACAGTCCCTCCTGCTGTAACACAAGCTCAGAAAAGCAAGCTTTGAATGAGAATCAGTATCAGCCAGGAGCTCAGCATAGGCCAATTTACCCTGCTTCTCAGACTGGCTCCACCCTTTACTCTAAGTCCTGCAGTGCCATGACTTGCAGTGCCTTGCCGTCAGCATCCAGGCTCACCACCTCTCAGTGCTGCATGGGGATGTCTGTGCTGTTCCGTGCTGCATAGTGTGATGGGGCTGAGATGGAGACAAACGCTGAGGTGGGAGTCCTACACACTGACTACACCCACGACTAGAGAAGGAGAGTCCACTCTCAATTGTGTTTTACTCCCATCCTGGCTTTTTCAGTGGTATATTGCCATTCCCCTGACACTGCAGTGCTGAATATGAGAATTGCCCAGTGATACCAGTATGATGATGTGACAATATGATGGTATGAGGCACAACTTCCTGAGCCTTCTTTGCACCACCTGGTCCTGCTCTGCACATGCCCACAACACCCCTCATTGATGCCAGGGTGGGGACAATGACCTGGATGTTTCAGCACTGGAAGTATGGTAGGGACATGTTCATCCTCCTTCTGTGCTGTCCCCTCAGTTGACCAAACTCTTCCTTCTTTCCAGTAAAAGAGCTGACATGAGCTGAAGCAGCCTGCGTGCAGGAAGGTACATGGGGTGCCCTGGACACAGACATTAAATGGATGAGAAGGAAAACAGCTGAAGACCTTCCTATGCTCTCAACTGGCACTTCAGTGTCAGCTGTGCAGTGAAGTTTCCAGAGATGAAGAACACCCAACAGGCCAAATCTGCCTTAGCCTTCAGCCTTTCAGGAAAGGGTGTTAAAGATTCCTAACCATGCTTCACTCATAGGCACAAGGCGACCAGGCCACACATTGATTAGGATCACAGCAGCAAACTCCAAAACACAGACTGTTAAAGGACATAGGAAGTATTTGTATTGCAGAAGTGGTGGAGGGAGCTGACAGGACACTTTCCCTTACCCAGAGCTGTACATGGGGGAGTTAGAATAGCAAAGATCTACCAAGAATTAAATGAGCAGGAAAATGGTAAACATCCACTTGCCTATAAGGCTCTATAAAAACTCTCCTTGCCATGAATTCATTTAGTTTAGCCACAAGATACCCACTGAGAGGAAAGAGGAAAGTCCATATCCCTCAGCCTGTCAGGCAGACATGGTATCTGCAGAGGATTGTTCCCTTATCTTCAACACAAAACTCACTGCATCTACTTAAAGTCGAAGAGATCCCAAGTCCAAAATGCAGAGCACAGGGCTTGGACAGAGAATGGGTCATAGCTGAGTCTCACCACATCTGAAATTTTGTTACAATTCCCTTTAATTAGAATGTTGCTAGAAGTGGGAGATAGACCTGTAGTGAGTTTGATGCAATCCAGTATTAAAACTATATGAGTTTCAGGTTGGGACTGAAACACTTTTACATGCTAAAAAGTGCTCCATTTCATCCATAAAATCATCAATAGTAAAGAATGGAAATTCATAGCTAAAATTCCTGTAGCTATTTTCTAGGAGCATCAGAGCTGTGCTTTGTGTGTGTGCATTAAGAGTTCTACATTACCAGATCCACACCATACCCAAACTTCTTAAGAGCGCCCTGGTACAGCAATTATTATTTCTTTTCCAAGACCTCACTGTTAGCCAAAGGAATTCACCCCAGAGGGCAGGAAACACAGATGGGATTTTATTAAGAGTCCAGGTCTGTGCAGGCGGGAATCCAAATCTACTGCCCTGTGCATGGAAACTGCATTACAGCAAAAGGCCCTATTTTAGCTCAGCTCTACAGGATACAGAGCTGTGTTTCTGGACTGTGATTTTCTGGAGGTTTAGAAGCTGCTCCAAGCATAATGGTGAATTTTCTGTGTAAATCTGAGGGATTACCTCCTTTCCCAAGAAATTCTGGTGGCAAGGAGAAAGAGAAACTTTCTGGAGAGGGGCAGCCTCATTTCTCAAAGCACTCCCACTCACTACCTGACAGAACTGTTTTATACAACAAAGTGCCATATCCCATGCATGCCTGGCACTGTGACATGCTAGAGAAGCCAGCCTTATTTCCCACCTGCTGTACCCCTTTCTTTGCCCTACAACATGCACTCAGCTTGTCCCTGGTATAGTTGCCATGCATTGCTGGCAGTCCCCTCTGTCCAGTAGCTAAGACACAACCTGACACAAGTAGAGGCCAGAGAGGGCTCCTTAGCCTGCAGAAGGCAGCAAGAAGCAGCAAGAGAGGTGACAAGGACCCACAGTCAAGCACACAGAGTGCTTATGCCTGCTCTGGTAATGACACAGCAGATGCAGAGCTCAGTGGAGGTGGAAAGGTCTCCTTCAGCTCCAGGGAGAAGGGAGGAAAAGATATTCATTTACTGCATACATCAGACAAGACAAGCATGCTGACCTTGATGGTTTTCTCATGTGTGTTCATTTCAGTGGGGTCAAGTTAAAATTTATTTTAATATCGTACACTATAAAATTTGAAGGGTAATACTTCCGTGTTGCCCTAATTTATTCCGCTAGAGAGGAGGAAAAAGAAGTTCATTCTCTGTTTGTTATGAAAGCTAAACTCAAATATGAACAATGTTCCATAGTAAATGATGGAGAGTTTGACAATCTTATCTGTATCATATCATCATATATTGAAAGGTTCTATTGTTAAGAATACAGACAAGAGAATACAATTTTATCTGCTTCAGGAACTGTAATTCTGAGCTTTCTCATTTTAGAGTTCTTTTCAAGTCAGGGATCTGTGTTAGGTCTTCATAAAGTTAGAAAAGCAAATTATTTACGTCCAGCTTTCTCACAGTAAGTTACGGTTGAAAAATAGCACTGCCATTGCCTGGGCTGCATCAAAAGCAACGTGGCCAGCAGGGTGAGAGAGGGGATTCTGCCCCTCTACTCTGCTCTCATGAGACCCTACCTGGAGTGCTGCATCCAACATTGGGGTCCTCAGCATAGGAGTGACTTCGACCTGTTGGAACAAGTCCAGAGAGGGTCACCAAGACGATCAGAACGATGGAACATTTCTCCTACAAGGCAGGCTGAGAGAGTTGGGTTTGTTCAGCCTGGAGAAGAAAAGGCTTGAGAGTGACATAATTGTGGCCTGCCAGTACCTGAAGGGAGCCTGCAAGAAAGATGGAGAGAGATTTTTAACAAGAGCATGTAGTGACAGGACAAGTGGGAATGGCTTCAAACTGAGACAGAGTAGGTTTACATTGGGAAGAAATTCTTTACTATGAGGTTGCTGAGGCACTGGAAGACACTGGCCAAAGAACTGGTAGATGTCCCATCTCTGGAAGCATTCAAGGCCAGATTGGATGGGGCTTGGAGCAACCTGGTCGAGTAGAAGATGTCCCTGCCCATGTCAGGGATCTGGATCTAGAGGATCTTCAAGATCCCTTCCANTAGTGACAGGACAAGTGGGAATGGCTTCAAACTGAGACAGAGTAGGTTTACATTGGGAAGAAATTCTTTACTATGAGGTTGCTGAGGCACTGGAAGACACTGGCCAAAGAACTGGTAGATGTCCCATCTCTGGAAGCATTCAAGGCCAGATTGGATGGGGCTTGGAGCAACCTGGTCGAGTAGAAGATGTCCCTGCCCATGTCAGGGATCTGGATCTAGAGGATCTTCAAGATCCCTTCCAACCCAAACCATTCTATGATTCTGTTCAAGAACAGTACTGAGTTCTGCCTAAAACTTTATGTCCTTTATTTCCTTCTTAAGGCTAAAAGCTTAAAAGAAAAATAAATCAGAGAAAACAAAACACTGAGTCCTCAGGCAACACGAAATATAAAAATGTAACAACCCAACAGTGTCAGATAGTCTCCACGTTGCACATGACACAGGTCAGGCCCTTCCCTGCTTAGCTGTCAGCCATTAACATGGAATAGAGCAGCATGGCCATTTTCATTCTCGCATTAAGCTCAAGAGTTACCAGCCATGGCTTGAGGCATGGTGATGGCCTCAAGGTCTTCCAGCATTTCTTGCGACCCCTGGGAACTAATAGGCTAAAACTGAGCCCAACAGGGAGAGGAAATCTGCTGAAACACAGAACTAATTTAGTATTGTTGCTTGGAAGCCAGTGAAGGTTATTAATTCTTAGATCTTGGCAAAAGCTGCCTCCTTTGTATGTTTAGTCATCCAAGTCAAAATAGTCTCCCAAAGGATGCTTACCTACTCCGTCTGACTTAATTTTGATCATACTGTGCCCACTGAAAATGGGACTTTGTTGCATCTCCCTTTTTGCCATCTCGTCAAACTCCTGCAGGCTCTTATTAGATTTTCTTCACATGCAGTCCAACCTCACTGGCCCAAAATTTGTCTCATTATTTCCCAGGACATCAACAGGTTCTTTCTGATACATCCCAGGAAAATTAGAGGATAGTTTTGTACTTTGAAAAATTATGCCATGCTCAGCATTAAAGCCCTATTCCTCTAAACACAATGAATTTAGAAAGCCTTTGTTTTATCTTCATTGACTTAAAAGTGATCTTAAATCCTATTTTACTGTCACTTCCTCCAACATTCTATTGTACAATACTTTCTGCCCTTCTTGTAGCAGTGAGGTAATTTACATTTCAAAGTTGTTTGTGCTGGACATGTCATTTCACCTAATACTGAGAATTTCACAACAGTTTCTACAAAGATATTATTAAAAGGCATAAGAGATGGTAAATCTTTCTACTCTCTCCAGCAATACTATTAAGTGGACAGAAATTCTACTTGGTAATCACACTCTGCTTTTCAACCCCCAAAAGCAAAATCGCTCTGGCTTAATAACGTTTCTGAAGATGTAAAATTCTTTCATTAAATCCAATGTGATTGTGTGTTTCTGTAAAATCTATCCAAGCATTCCAATCATAAACCCATGGGGTTTTGCTTGCTTTCTTTTGTTGTGGCTTTTTTTGCTTGCTTTGGTTTGGGGTTTTCTGTTTATTTGTTTTGATTCACTGGAAATTTTTGGATCTGTGAATTCTGTCTAAGATCCTTCTTCCTTCTTCCTAGGAGGTAAATCCACAGAAGGTTCAAAGAAGTCCTCAGACTGTCGAAAAGATGTCTTGATAAATGTTAGTTTACAAGTGGATTTCAAATTTGAATGCAGAACCATTTGCTTTCAGTTTTTGAAATCTCTTTGCAACATCCTAATGAACCCAATTCCCTCACACTACTGTTGACTTTAAGCACACTTCGTTCTCTCCTCAGTCACCCCAGTCAAGGACCTAATAGACTCTGCTGCTTTCTTCTGGTCCTGGTGTTCAATTGCTCTTAAGTAAAGCTTAAAGTAAATCAACATTATATTCTAAAACAAAAGGACATTTTCACAGACTTCAGGAAACAATTCTTTAACAGGAACATGTATAAAGCTGAGCAACAACAACCTTTTCTTAATGTATGCACACCTATGCCCTGGCGACAGCACTATTTTTCTAAGGTTTAGCCCAGAGCTCATATTATTTAAAAGCGATATACTTTCACTGCAGTGTTTAGAAAACACTCATTCCTTTCTTTTACAATTTCAAATAGTTGCATATCTGTTTTTCACAGCAGCGATATATTTACTGCTCCTAACATGCTTTGGGACCTTGATAAACTTACTTCAGTTTCTCAATTACCACATTCCTAAAGGAGAAAATAAAATCCTCACTGATCTTTATTTAAGTCCCTTTGAAATACATAATTGTTCATCTTTGTTATTAGTCACTGCCAAACATATCCACGGTTAAGGTAATTAACATTAGTGCATTTGATGAAGACACTTTTTGAAATGTCTCAAATCTGATTCTTTTGAAGTCATAGGTAGAAAACCTCTTATTCTGTGACCCTGTGGTACACGGTATCCCCAAATCTACCCCATGTTCTTAAAATGTCCCCTCTACTGTATTTTTCATAAACTCTCCCTGACACAGCCATCTTCTTGAACCTCCATGGTTCCCTCATTTGCCCCTGTAACCCTGAATAACTTCTTTTGACCTATCCATAAGGGAAGAAGCAGAACTTGCCATAGCTCTTTCAGATTGAAGTGTCTGCTGATTAGTCAGACATTCTCTACCTCAGACAGTATCAGAGCTGAAAACAGAGGCTGGAAGAGTGTCTGGGAGAAGCATCTTTGCTGTTTCTTTTACTGCTTTTCTCCATCCCTAGTTTTGGCTCCTGAAAAAAGAGAATGAACTAGGTGGACCTTTGCTCTACCCAAAGATGGTCATTCTCAAGCTGCTGAAGAGACTGAGTAATACTTGAATTTCTCTGTCTCTCCTTCACTAATCTGGATCTTTCTCTGCCATCTACCCAGAGATGATATTTATGAAACTCTTGGAGGGTGACCTATCTTTGTGACTGCTGCCTCATTGTCAGACATGGGTGGGATGAGACAGTGAGTTGAAGTTTCCTCATGACAGGGACAGATTGACATTCTGAGTCAGCAGAATCACCAGCACGTTGGGTAGGTTTCTTTGCGAATGTAGTGCACTTCTAACATAAGTTACTCCACAGATGGGTTTCCAAATCAATGAATAGCATTTCAGACCCATCAGAAGCTACTCTCACAGCAGCTGGCTGGAAACATATTCCTTCTGCAATTTCTGGACTTCCCAGCTGTTACTGGGCAGCAATATTTAACCAAATGCTGTGGTGTAGGGCTCATTCAGACAATGATGTGTGATGCCTGTGGTAGCAAAGAACGGCTCTGAGCTGCAGCAGTGTTAGGGCTAAAAACACCCTTCTAGGCTTTCATACTCAGCAGGAAGCAGTCACACAGCCATGCAAGTAAATTACAGGCTTATAATTCTTCATTCAAGCATCAGCACAGTCATTCAGCAGAATCCCCATGTCCCTACAGTAAGACTGTAGAAATATAGTGGTTTAAACTGTACTATATATTTGTGCTTCACCTTTTTTATTGCCCCTGCTCTATGACTTTGCTTCATGGTTATTCAACAGGTGCCCTTTGAATAAGGAGCATGTGGTACAGAGATGACTGGCAGACAAGGCAGTAGAAAAGAGCAGTCTAGGAAGCAGTTGTGCTTATTATAAGGGCAGCTAACTGATTCATCAGTGTCCTCCCCAGCAAACCATTCCATATAAATGTTATTTTGAAATTAGCCTTGTGGAATAAGGAGGATTAGCTGGCATGCTTGAAATGTGAATACCTAATGTCCTCTCTCCCTAAAGGAAGATAGGTTGTGTTTTTTGGTTCTTTTTCCCCTCCCAACTTCATGGTGCATGGCTTCAATTCAATTTATGATGTGTGCCCCAAGGCCATTTTTTCAGACAATTCTATTTTAAAAGAATTATCAGGATTTTCATTCTCCAGCGTTGGAGTGGTAGTCTGACTCTGACTTTCACCCAATGCTGGAGGAAGAAGGTAAAAAAATAAGGTTGCAATCCAGCATAATAAAATACTGCAATAGGAAGAGATAGGAACCAGGGTTGCCTCCTTTTGTAGGTCTTGCAAGGAAAAACAGCAAATCTGCCAGGCTACAGATTGCTGTGTTAGCATGCAGTGAGGTTGGAAGAGCATATGGCAGGAGTAGCTGCCTGGCTGAAGTGCACCTATTGCCAGCCCTGTCATTCAGGGCTGTGGAGACAAGATAAAGCTTTATTTTAATGCCCTGACAGCTGACAGGAACTTGTCATATTGCAGAAGCTGCTGAATTTCAGTCAGTGGAAGAAGGGGAAGAGAAGAGAAATCAAAAGCAAACCCATTTGTGGTGCATACTTGTCAAATCTCTGGGAGCCAAGAGATAGGGTGAGGTCTCTCATGTATTCTGTGCACACAGTGCCTACCACTAAGGGGTGCTAAAAAGTGCAAGAAGGACACAGCAAAAAAAGGGGCCAGAAAAATCTGGATTGAACTTTATTTCATGCTATACCCTCTCTTCAAAAGACATGGGGAATCTATTGCTTTTTGGTATGGGTAAAATTGCTTTAAATTTCCCTTTAACTACTCAAAATGGAGAAGAATCTGAGTTGGCAGGATGCTAAGTGTAGAGTTCATTCCCACAGCTCCAGAGATGGGAGATGGGTAGGAAGAAGAAGGGGAGAAAAACTTGATTCTTCCTGTAAAATCAGTAACAGTTATTGTTCTGGAAATAGAAACACTGCAATGTTTTAATTAAAATTTTCTGTAGACTGCTGATACTTTCTGCTAGTCCATTTAGGAAAAAGAGAGACTAAAGAAAAAAGAAAGTCCCATAGAACAGTTATGCCTAAGTTTTTTGAGTTCATCTTTCTCTCTATTTAATTTTAGTCATATGATTTAGACACAGTCCCTCTACCGAGTGTTCCAACAACAGCTTCCACTACCTTTTCTGTTTATTCCAGGTAATTCACCCCATAATAGGTTTTAGGCTGTCGGCACTGCTGTATCACTTCCATTCCCAGGAAACATTTAGCCAAACATGCAGCCTTTTTCCTCACCAAACTTAGTGGAAGTGTCTCTCTTGTGGTGTTCTGCATCTTATCAGATCACACCTACCGGCTGCTGGTTCCTTGAGGCAGGAGACTTCCTTTAGACAACATTAGATACAATGCTGGTGCTAGACAGATGTGTCAGCTCCTTTCATCTGTTAACACCAGTGCAAATAAAAAGACAAATCTGACCTGGATTTCAGTGGCAGTCAGAACTAAATGCTAGATTCAGATCCAATGAGAAAGGCATTTTAGTCAGATTTATGTGCCTCTCTTGGAACAAAATGTCCTTAAAAACAGAATCTGAATTCACTTCTCATTGACATGCTGTGTCAATGACACATCTTCTTAATGTGCCATTGGTGCCTGATTGTTCCTCATGTTTCCTCTGGCTCCATACAATAAAACACCTTTTGAACAAGCACACCTCTTGGAAGCTGCATAAACTCAATCTGTGCACGAAACATTTAAGAAGTGCAGGAAAGAAGGCAAAAGAAATCTGCCAGCATGGCTGGAAGAGAAGCTTATCTTGCCTTGGCTGGGTTCACTTTGGTTTTCCTCTCCAACTTCTTTCCATCATTTGCTGCACCAATGTATCCCTGAGGACGCTGACCCCAGAACAATATGCTGCAAAGATGATTACAGTCTAAAAAGGAAAAGAAAACCCTGTCACTATGGTTGTTATGGGTTTTAGCTTTTCACATTTAATCCTCTAATTGGTCTTTCTGGCAAGAAGAATTTGGTACTTGGCTTTATTGCTGCATGGATGAGCCCTATTGCAAATCCCATTGGGATAAAGTTACAGTCATTTGGCAGTAAGAAGATCCATAGCAATCTCTCAAAAGCCTACCCAGAGGGTTCCTTGTTGACATCACAGTATCTGTGTGATGTCATAAAGCCTCCTAGAAAACAAAACAAAACAACGCATCTGGACCTCTGGATATTTGATGAGACTGAGGCTAGACCTTACTACACCATTGTACGTATCAAGAGTTAAGTCAAAGGAGAATTTGAGTCTTGGCTTGTAGCCAGAACACTGATGAAGACAATATACAGAATAAGAAGGTTGAACAGGCTATATGCCCAGCAAAAAACATATTGTAAAGATGTTGAGTGTGCTGGACCAGAGGAGGCGAGAGCATTATACTGAGTCATTTGGGCAGATCTAGCTGAGGCCTAAGCCATCTGAGCAACAGACTCTTTGGATGAGACAGTTTTGTCTTATGGAAGTATACGAGCAAGTGGTCTTGGAACCCCCTAGTTAAACATCTCAATGAAATTTAATCTTCCATGTCCCAGGCCAAGAGTGATAGTAGCTTCCTTGCATTTCAAATGAGCAGCCCTTGAGGTATGAAAGAGCGAAACAACTTCATTTAGAATAAAATTAAACGTGGGAGCTCTGATTCACAGTTCTGTTCATTAATGACTGGTAACTTTCTTCCCCAAGAGAATGGGAAGGATTCAAATTATTGCATTGCAAGGGTACAATCCATGATAGGAGTGTAATTTCTTCTGAGTTAAGAAGTTCCTGAATACAAACCAAAAGGCTTGGCCCTAAAAACCCTCTTCAAGTTAGTCAATTTGTGCTGATGTAACTAATGAGTCGTCTGGACCCATCATCATGAAAAGACAGCAGATTAACAGCTATGGAGCTAAAAATAAAAGCGTCACCTCTGAGGTTGGGCCCATTGTGCTTATTGCAAGGGGTGGGGTAGGACTGGTAGAGCTGTGCGTCCATCGCGGATGTCACCATGGCACACCCACGCCAACATCTCCACAGAGACATAGCACATTTCTAGCTCCTGCATCACCAACTTGTTGCCAAGGAAACAAGAGGATGCAAAATTAAAAAAAAAAAAGAAGAAGAAAGAAAAAAAAAAATCTCAATGACATTCAATTTTGAGACAGTCAAGAAACCCCTGAAAGGGATTCTAAAGTGCCTGAGAAGGAAATGGAAATTGGGCTTCTAATTACAGATTCTCAACCAACTCCTTTTTATTCCCCGGTTATTCTGTCTGTTTACGTCACTGTCTTCTTGCCATTCTCTCTCTACAGAGGTACAACTGCCAGACAATGGTGAAAAGAGAATCAGAAAGAGCTTTCCTGGAGTGAAGGAGAGGAGGGAGGGAGGGAGAGCGGGGGAGAAGGTTACTCGGTACAAACAATAGTGGAGATTCCATAACTTAGAGGAAGGTGGTGGACAGAAACTGCAGAAAGGGAAATGTGTGGAAGAAAGGCAGAGTAGGAGAGAAGGTTTCTGAGAGAAAGGAATATGTGCAGTTGGCAGGTGTGGGTGTACACATGTATATCTACACCAAATGCATGTGTATTTTTATATATACAGCTGAGGATGTAGATGTACAGGCAACAGTGCACCAAAATCTACATTGGGTTAATAAAAACCTGAGCTGTGCACCCCCAAAAAAATCATTAAGTTGACAGAGAAATTAAGCAATTACACAAGAAAGAGTGTGTCTTTTCATTTTATTTCTTTCAATCCATTACAGCACTACAAGTACAAGCTTTTTCCACAACCAGAAAAGCTACAAATCTGCATCCCTTTTTAAATGACAGCCAGCATTTTCATGCAACCCCCTGACTCTGGGAGCTGTGGCTTTGCAAAAAAGGAGAAAATGTATGGAGCATCACAAGAAGGTGCTGACAGGTGGCAAACCTGGCAGTGCACATAAACACAAGAGCACACAAGAGAACCTGCAAAGTGTATGAGAGTACAAAGGGGAGGATGTGTTGGGTGTTACTGTGCTGAGAGATACAGCCACCAAGACAAGATGTGCAGGTGTTGTCTAAGCATAGCAGACCCACATTGCACGACCACTGAAACCTGCATGACCCAAATTAAACAGCCTAGCTCTCTTGGGGAATGAGCATAGAAAGGATTAACTGAGTAGATGTCTGCATATCATCTTACTTGAGCGTGAGAGATAGGGAAAGTTTCATCGTGTGATAGCACAAAGTGACACAGATGTTTAATGGCTACCCTGCACAGCTGCAGGATGCCTTCCATTTGGGTTAGTGCTGAAACAGATGAAGAGCTCTGTCTTCACTTCCTCTTCTTCATTTTTCAGAGTTTCACCCTTCTTCACACCTTGAGCCTGCCATCAAACTTGCAGCCAGAAGTGAGATTACTGTAGACCAAGATGGAAAACTTATAGAGAGAAGTTAACCACTGCTGAATCACAGTGACGGTCCTACGAAATGACACAGAGGGATCTTGGTTACCAAGAAGGAGTTCATGGATTTATGGCTGTTGATAGTAAAAGGCTGCCAGTAGTAAGGTTTGGATGTAGAGGCCTTTTACTGACACACAGCTATATAAGTTGAAACAACACAAGGGTGAGAAAAAGCTTAGGGTTGCAACACTGAAAACTACAAGGTTGAGAAAAAGATTAAGATGGAAACATAAGAACATCACAAGGTTGAGAAAAAGACTAAGATTGTAACATAAAAAGATATTGAAAATTAAAATAGAATATTATAACAATAAGTGTAGTATAAGCTTGCCAACCAATAAGAATATATTGCATGCTTGTTGCGTGAACACGAACATTTAACAAATCAAGTTATGCACGTGTACGGAACAAGAAAATAGTGTAAATGTATCCAGTTATTTTACAATAAATGGCATTCACTAATCATCATATTGGTGTGAGTGTCGTCCGTCCTCGCATGGAATCCCACATTTGGACTCCATCCCAGGTAAACAAGAACCATTGCTGACCAAACACAAATATCCCTTTGTGCCCCCTACCACCTTCTTCCTGCCTCTTGCACAGGTCTTTGCAGGACTGAAAGGTTTCTACATACTTCAAGGCAGATTTTCTTCCCCTTGCTAGAGGCAGATGTGAAGGATGCCAAGTGCTTCTCTACAAACCTGTGTGGTGACAGTCCTGGCAGTCCAACAGCTTTTTCTAAGGTTGCCATGGTTGACATGGAAGTGATGGGCAAATGAATCACAATTGCAGAGAACACCAGCCTACGTGCAGATGCTGCATTCAGATTAGCAGAAGCAAGTCCTGACCATTCAGCTTTCCCTACTCACTATGTGAGGTGGTTTGGAGTATCCAGTCCCCTTGGGGATTGTAAATAGGAGAGGACAGAGAGACCTCCTCCTACATGTATGCATGCAGTATAAAACCACAGCAACACAAGCAGCCTAAATCACCTAAATGATGAAGCCAAGGTCAGATTAAAACATTTAAAGCATTTATCAGTGGTCTATTGCAACTTTATTCCTGAGTAAGCTGACAATAGCTAAAGAGACTGAACTGCAGGCCACAGAAAGTGGGCTCTGCTTTGTGTGTCCCAGTGCCACACTGCCTCACAGACTCAGTTCTTGTCCATGGAAGCAGAACACAGTGTGGGCACATGTGCCCCTGCAAGCTGTAAAGACAGAGGGTGTCTGGTGCTGATAGCTGGCCATGAGCGAGATAAAGGGAAGCAGAGGCAATGCTGTCAAGATGCAGGGGAAGTCCAAGAAAAGGAGAAGACAGTAGAAGTCCATTTCCTCTCTTCAGTACATCTTAATTTCCCATCATATGTCTCAGTGATACTTTTTCTCTAGCATATATAAAATGCTACCTCTTCTCAACAAAGATAAGTACACCATTCACATGACTACTTTCTGTATTATAAAAATAAGAAGTGCTTTTATCAGGCAGTTTAGATTCACAAATTACTTGTGAAAAAGGATATAATGTGTTCTGTTTAAAAATGCAGGTATATATCACAACTCCCAGCTTCTGAATCACCACTACATGTTCATGTTTCCTGGAAGGAAAGATGTTTTTTGGTAACTTACTGTTTTGAATGAGATTACTATGAAATATCCAAAAAGTGCCATTAAAATGTGCTTTGGGCAAAATGCAAGTTCTGATAATTTTTGTCTTTTTCTTTACTCCAAGTGCTGTTCATCAATGAAGTGAATATTTATTTCAACTGACTTTTTTCCGGCAGAATTCTATAATTCATATTTCCCTAGATACAGGGAAATATGAAATATGCCTCTTCAACAAATACTTTAATAGAACTTTTAAATTTGCTTTGAGTAAAAAAGTATAAAATGCTGTAGGAAATTCAGAATTTTGGAAGAATGTTTCTAAATCTCTGACAGTGGTTTCCTTTGTAAACAAAATTGCAACAGAGTTACACAGATTACTTTCTTAAATGTTTAATGCACAGTACAGGCTCTCTTGCTCATGTACATACACACACATGCATACATTCTCTAACACACTGCATGCCTACAATGCATATACGCCATCATTTCACCCTCTAAACACACACACACACACCTTCTCTTTAGCATAAGGACAGCTACACACACACCTGCACAATGAAATCTTTCTGACACAGAGGCCCTGAAAACACAATTTTATCTCTCTCTAATACACACTGTCATTCCTTTTTTTCCCAACACAATGTAATCTCCCTTTTGCTCTTTCTTTCATACACACACACACAAAAACAGACACATGCAGTGTAATCTTATCTCTCTGAGATTCAACTACAGTATCTACATTATTTTCAAAATTGCATAAACACTTTCTGCGTGACATTTCCATTTGTAGACTCCATCATTCACAACTACACAACTGATTGCAGGGATAGGAAGATGTAGAGGGAAGTTCTTGATCATATAAATGCCTGTCTTTTAGGTAAAGAGGCCTTTCCTGGCAAGATTTTATTATACAAGCCAGGAAACATTATAACCAATGTTTTCACTTTGGATGCAGCATTAGTTACACAGTGCTTCTTGTTATGATATTACACCACCAACAAATAGTAAGAGACTTAAATAGCTTGATTTAAAAAAATCCGGTAGATCATAAAAAAGATCTTTTCTGTATTGCTATCATTGTCAAACACTTCATTGATACACTCCACAATACCTGCTGCAAGCAAATTACAATACGCAGTTACACCGATATTTCCTGTGACATGTAATATGCTGTAGGCCCTGAGATTTCAAAAGAAAAGAAAGGAAGATATATAGAGGAGGTTCCACCTCCACTTAAGCTATTATTTCTACAACAAAAGTCTGTGCTTAAAACACTTGTATTAGCAGGATTGTTCTAATGGGAATATTAAAATGAATGTCTGCCTCTGTGAGCTTCTCTACACCATGGAGATTGCCAACAGTAAGAATTAGAGGATGCAACACAGAGCACTTCTCTTGCACGCCATTGATTCACAGCCAGAGTAACTGGCTGGAAATTTTGGGGGTACCTCTGCAAAACTGAGTTTCATATCATCTTTTGATTTATCCAAATTACCTCATAATAGGAACAAGTATTATAATGAAAATGCAGTGAAGGATCTGGAGTTGATCAGTGATATTATAGAGCACATAAATGGGAATTTTTTCACAGAGTCATGTTCCGCTACAAGGATTTTTACTACCTCCCTAGACTGGGCTTTAAAGAAAAACTGCAGAGGAAAAAGTTAGTTTTAAAAACATACCAGTAAACCAGCTTCAGCAGTATTGTCTTAGCTCTAAATAAGCACCTTAACTAAGCACAACAGAAAGTAACTTGCTAGAATTCCTGGGAAAATGTTATTTCTACGTCATGAGGGGAATTTTGCATAAGAATTTGGACCAAAGCATCAATATGGCTTTAAGACCATTTCCTTGGAGAAAGGGGAAACACCTTTGTGAAGCCCAAACTCAAAAAAAAACCTGATCCACTGAGGGACTGGAAAAGCAAAAGTAGCTGCCCTACTACCAGAGGTTTTCTTTTAATGGCCTGTGATACTGCTTTGATTATGAATACCTTGCTTTGAGAACACTCTCTGGCTGCCTGTGTCAGCACAGGGCCACACAGCTCCAAACAGAAGGACTGCTGAGCCAAGACCAACTGGAATCACAGGCAAGTGGAGTAGAGTGGAGATGCAGGCAAAGAACAGGATAAACATAGGATCCCATTTAAGAAGCGTCTCAGAGGGTTTGAGGATGGAAGTGTGTTATCCCTGGCTATGACACCTACAGACAGCACAGGTACATTGTAAGCAGCGCTGAAGAAATCACAGGAAACTCCCATGCCCAACAGTGTTTTGGCCCTTTTTAGGTTATAATCCCATTGGAAACGTGAAGCAGTGGTTTTCTAACACTGCCAACCAGCCTTCAGCTACCACAAAAATACCTAAACCAAAGCACATGACCACTTTTGACAATATAGAAATTGACTCTAATCTACTGCAGAAAGCTCATATCATCACAGACCTTGCAAAATCCATACAGGGAGAGTTAATGTCTGGTTCTTTCTCTCCACAGAATTGATAGAGAGGGAGCAGACACTCTACAAACTTCTCCCACACACCATATACCCTCATGCGCCTCTTTCCCTCTTGCCCCCTGGGACAGATGCCAAGTGTCCACAATTCCATCTGTAACTCTGTTCACAGCACTGGCATGCTGTGTTGCACTAGAGGATGTAAGAGCATTTAACAAGAAAGACCCAATGTCACTCTACACTTGAGGCAGGAAAGCATCACTAACCCCTTCTCTACAATGAGAAACCCAGTGCGCTGCATGTAGCAACTGCAGATCTAATACAGCACGAGTTTCCTGACCCCTTTCCTGATATCTCTGATGGCCACCTGATAATATTCTGCATGGAAAATAGAAAACAGACTGGGTGACGAGTTCACCTGCCTTCAGAAACTCAATTTTTTCCTCCTCCCTGACAATTTCTTTGTAATATCAAATGCCGTGATATTAAGGACCTGATGATTTTGAATGCTATTTAGATGTCTCTCCTTGAGAAAATTTTGTAGGCCTCACACTGCCCCATGAGGGCTGCTGACCTTAAAACCTTACTTGCTGGTTGTGAAACAGATTCATTTTTTAGAATCACTTTCGATGCACTCTCCGAGGACCCGTAGGAAACTGTCACCTGTGGGTTAGTCAGCTCATTTGGAAAATTGTCTGCTCAGCATCTGCTTGTCATGGTGTCTTGCGACCGATTTATTGTTAGGAACAAACCTGGGTTTTGGTGCCGTCCTGTACAAATAGGTTTCCACAGACCACTTGGTCAGTGGTGGTCACTTTTTCACAGCCATCTCCACCTCAGTCACCTCCTCACCTTGTTTTTCCTCCAAGCTTGAGCAGTGGCCCTGCTGTCAAACTTTCTAGGTAAAGCTCAGTGTAGACTCCTGCAGTTCTTTCATTTTTATGTCTAATGAGATTGACCCATGGAGGCCACTCCATTGAGGATTCAGAAGAAAGCCACTAATCAATCTGACAGAGACACAACAAAAAGCTTCTTCCTCTCTCTCTCTGTCTTCCACAGTTTCCTATTCTTTTCTTACTGTGGAATCAACCTAGTTATCTACCTTTCTGTCACAATAGTAGTTACGTAGCTCTTCAGTATTTCAGAAATAGAAAAAAACCAACATACTCTTTTCTTCTCTTCCTTCCCAGGCTGTAGGAGGAATTGTTCAATTAGTTTTTAGGTGGCATGATTTGTTTGCATATTTATAGGCATACATGTGAGTGGGTTTTTTATAGATGTATGTGCAAAGCTCACTCAGGGAGGGCTAAGCTGAAGAGCCAAGCTGTGTATTTATTACTGAGAGTGGAGAGATGCATGACCTTCCACAGCTGAAGTGTTACGGACCTCCACAGCATAGCACAGCCCCTGTCAGCACTGTCTCCTGCTTTTAGCTCAGCCACACCAGCAAATCTGGAAAATCACTACAGAAGGGAGGTATTTAGTGGGGGAAGAAAGAGGAAAGAGCAGCAGTTACTTAGGTCTCAGCTACTTCAAGATTGCCTCTGTCCTAGATAAACAAGATATTCCCCACTATTGCCTGAACATCTAAACATGAGGCAAATGCCGTGGAGAAGGTCTTTTCTTAGGCAAACTGTTATGAACAAGGAGGAAACGATACACAAGTTTCTCTTTGGGATTGAAGAGGCAGTGCAGTGAAACACTGTAGATCTTTGCAGAAACTTTGACATTTCTAGTGCTACCAGACATGACAGTAGACATTTCCTGGACAGTGTACTTCTCAAAAAAAATATTTTTACCAAACTTCTCTGAAAAATGTTTGTGCCATAAAGTACAAATACCCTAAAATATTTTGCTTTCATCGATGACAGATACTCCACTGGCTCCTAACAACCACATTTACTGGGACAGCTTTCATCCTTTTAACAGCTCTTCCTTTCTCCATGTACCATATGTTTTGTGCAGATCCTACAAACAGAGAGAGTCAGAGGCAATACCAAGGGTCTCCTGCCATTTTTGAAGCTAAGTATTCAAGGGATAAAATAGCATCAAACATCATGTCAAGAGTTTCACAGTGAAAGGACATGGCAGAAGAATGTATTTAAGTTGAGAGAAGATATTTTCAGCATTGGATTCATTGGAACAGTGTTACCTCTATCCAGATTGCATGGCCATTTGGGGACTTCACATAATGCTGGGATGACTGCAGATTTTAAAGTAAATGGTATGAAAGAAAAGAAGTATCTTTGTTCACTCCAAGGCAGTCTCTGTCTAAGTTTGTCCAACTGAATACTGTCCAACTGAATACCAGTTTTTCAGCAATTTCCAACAAATTTATCTGTTGCACTGGTAGCAGTAGAGTGGTAGAGTCCTTGTGTGTGAGTAAAGCCCTTCCTCACACATATGTGTACATGGAGCTGGGACAGAAGGGAAATGTGAATGAGATGCTGGGTACTGGAAGAATGTTTCATTCCTGCAGTGCTTATTTTGCAAAAGTCTGGAAAAAAGAAGAAAGACACTAGAATTGCTGACCCAGCTGGATTCACATTCTAGGTGACTGTGAGACAAAAAATATTTTCTTTGAAAAACAACAGCTGATGAGGAATTAGTTGGATAATCCCATCCAGAGGGTAGTTGACTATCCTCTACTAGTAGTCAACTCCTAGCAAAAGCACAATGCCCAGATGGAGATCAGTGATAAGTAGTGTCCCTCATGGGTCTTTACTGAGACCAGCGCTGTACAATGTCTTCATCAATATAATCGGCAGGATCAGCTGCACCCTCAGCAAGTTTGCGTATGACAGCAAGCTCAGGGGTGCGGTTGACATGCCTGAAGGATGGGATGCCATCCAGAGGGACCTGGACAAGCTTGAGAAGTGGGCCCATGTGAACCTCAGGAGGTTCAACAAAGACACGTACAACATTCAACACCTCGGTCGGGGCAAGCCAGTACCAATATCGGTTGGGGAATGACGGGATTGAGAGCAACTCTGCCGAGAAGGAGGTAGTGGTGAATCAGAGGCTGGACCTGAATCAGCAGTGCTTCAGCCCATACTTTCAGCCCAGAGAACCAAGAACATCCTGAGCTGCTTTAAACGCAACATGACCAGCAGATCACGGGAGGCGATTCTACCCTCCTGAGCTGCTCTTATGAGACCCCACTTGGTGCACTGCATCCAGCTACAGGATCCACAGCATAGGAAAAGCATGGACCTGATGAAGCAGGTCCAGAGGACAGTCACGAAAACAATCCAAGGGCTGAAACACTTCTCCTATGAGGAAAGACTGAGAGAGTTGGGGTTGTTCAGTCTGGAGAAGAGAAGGCTGCAGGAAGATTTTAATGAGGCTTTTCAGTACCTAAAGAGGGCTTATAAGAAAATGGGGACATTTTTAGCAGGGCCTGCTGCGATAGGACAAGGAGTAATGGGTTTAAACTACCAGAGGGTACACTAGATACATGGAAGAAATTTTTCACAGTGAGGGTGGTGAAGTAGCGGAACAGGTTGCCCAAAGAGGTGGTAGATGCCTCATCACTGGAAATATTCAAAGTTCAGGGAGAGTTCAGGGTGAACGCATATTCAAGTTCAGGGTGAACTGGGTTCGGAATAGACTGATCTAGTTGAAGACATCCCTGCTCATTGCACTGGATGACCTTTAAAGGTCCCTTCCAACCTAAACTATTCTATGATTCTATGATTTTATAATTGAGGGAGTCCTGAAATTCAGAAGGCAGAAGGGAAGAAAACAGGCACTTCATCTGCAGTATAGTTACAATGAACCATCCTGAACAGTCACTATAGCAGCTCAGCATTGGGATGTCAATAGAAAGTCATTGCACCTCTGCATGAGATTGGTTTAAAAATCATGCCATTCAAAAAAAAAAAAACAAAAAACAAAAAACCAACACAACCAACCAACAAACCCACCAAAAACCCCCACACATAATATGGATTCTTTTTATTTCCTCTCTGGGTTTTGAATCCGCAGATTTCCTCTGGTCCAATTTTTCAATATTGTCTGCAATCCTGAATACAAAAAGCACACATTTACAAAAATGAGATCTTTTATTATCATGTATTTCCATGAATCCAGTGTCTGGGGATTTTAAGGCAGACCTGAGGAATCACTCAGTACACAGTGGTGACACTGCTATTCCCAGCACAGGTCTGTTGCAGTCTTTGTGTTAACATGTCAGTACACTTCCCTTTCCCTGTGACATGACCTTTCCTTAAAGTTACGGATTTGTGGAACTGCTGAGCTACTGCTCTGCAATGTGTATGCAACACTTGATCTGAAACCATGAAAAGTTGTCTCCTACAAAGTAGACCAGAAGTGATAGAAAAGCAGCAGTAGTTGTAGCCAGTACTTATTTCAAATATAGACATTTATGCCAGCGCTCAAGGGAATATATCCCAAATTTCGCATGCCAGAGGGCCTCTACTAGCCTTTTCCAAGGAGTGTAACACTCCCTTGGGGAGAAGGCCCCCTCTCTCTCTTTCTCTCTTTGTTCTGCTTCACCAAGAGAAAAGGCTGCATCTTTTACCAGACAGAGTCAAGACTGCAAATCCCTTGGCAGATAGCAGCCACATTTCTCTGTTAGCTGGTTCTTATGTGATCAATTCACATAGTACAAACAAATGATGATGCAAATGCTAAAGATGACAATACATTACAAAGTAAACAAAGGCTCTTAAAGGATCCTGACAATTCCACCACTTAGATAACTGCACACTGAAAACAGGAGTGAGATCAGAGTGACTCTGTCCCATCCCGCTTGGACTCACAGGTGAGATGGCTCATGCATACATGAGAGCATGTCCTCTGAATACTCAGCACTTGCACAGAGACCAAAACGTTGGGAAAACTTAAGGCTCTGCAGTCCTGACAGCATTACCAATAGTCACATGAAAATTTGAGCGTCCTGCAGCAGAAGCAAACAACATTACACCATGAGGCAGTGGGTGTCTTGAAGAGCATGTCTGTCCAGCTCCCTGCACATTCTCCAGGGCAGGCAGAAAATCAGAAGCCAGATGATCACCAGCTTGGTGGAATAGGGCACACACCCCTCACTCCCCTTCTCCTCCCCAGATAGCAAGCAAAGGAGGGTGAGTGCTAGGAGGAAGGAAGACTGGCTCCCTGATGTGACAGTCCTGCTCATAAAACTCAATTAAGTGGATTACAGATGAGCTCATTCCCAGCGGTGGGTCACATTCCATTAGAGGCAGGCTCGATGCCAGGTGGACTCAGCGCTGCTCAGATGGCAGCAAAATCCACCCCACTACTTACTGTCTCTGTCTCTGATCTCACCGCACTTTGCAGGATTTCTTACCCTGTGCCCCACACTGCATGGCAGACTCATTGCTCATCCCTGCTCATTCTCTCAGTGAGGTAATCAGGGCCAGCGTTAGGTCATGGGGAGATACAGGGATGGCCAAGCTCTCTGAAATGCTGTGGTCTGGGGCAGCAATGTGATAAAGGAAAAGTATAGGGAGAAAGAGGAAAAATGGAGCAAGAGAAAGATGAGCAGAGAGAGAGATTCTCTGGAAAACAATGGCAGAGTTCAGGGAAGGAAGGAAACAGTCAGCCCCATAAACTGGATTAGTAGTATTTTACATGAAAGTGAGAACAATCAGAGCTCTCAGCTCACTAATCCCAAAGGCTATTTCACAGCGTAGGTATAAGATTACAGCATCGTCTGCTATATGGATGTATATACATCACCTACAGTCACTGCACTCAGCACTCAAAAATATGTGTGTGCTTGTATGTGGGGAACAAAGAGTGTGTCTAGGGTATATTTATATGTGGGAATGACTGTGTCTGGAAGAGAAAATGGGGGGGAGAAGAGAAGGTGAATGAATCTGTGAAGGGTGAGCATGTGTGGGCGTGAGGGCAGGAGAAAGCTGGATGAATGAGTGTGTGGGTGGGTAATACATGGCCTAGAGTAAGTCAAATGTTATAAGCACCTGCAGGCATTTTGCCAGATTTGAGACCTATTTTGACTTGCTTTGTGCATCCCACTTTGCTTTTCACTGTTTGCAGACATTCCTGGCAGCTCAGCTTAATTTGTACAAATAGCAACCGACCAAGAGAGAGCCAAATCTGTTGTGAAATAGGTTGAGGAAGACACAGATTTTTGTACAGATCCAAGCAGCAGGGGCTTTGTACCATCTGGAACCTGTGTACCAAGTCCCAGGGAAAGGCCTACAAGGGAGATCAATCTAGTTACCTCCTCACCATTTGCCATCCCACATGAGGGAGGAATACTTCAGACCAGTTGCAAAGTGAGACATACTGTCTGGACAATGATCCTCACAGGGCATGGGACCCACACAGCGCAGGCATCTGTCATCCTGGCACAGGACACCTTAGTATCCACAGCCTCAGAGAGAGCTTTCTGCTTTAGCTCAGAAGGACTGAGAGGAAGACAGCGGCCTTATGTTTTGCTCCCTTGTGTGTGACAAGTGAACTCAATTTGGCAATGTGAGGCAGCAGGTTTCCTATTTGTTTTACCACCAGTTTATGTGGCAACTTTGGACAACTTCACTTGCCTTCTCTATGTATCTGTTTCCTAATACATAAAAAACTATCAGTAATTACACAGACATGAGATCTCTTGATGAAAGCACTATGTAAGACTCCTGTAACAATATTCTCCTGAACTAGCTGTGGGTGATTGTCAAATTTCCTTTGCATTCATTGGCAGCAGTACTCAAACCTTCAGCCCTGAAGAAGTCCAAGCCTGATTGCAAGTGCTTCAACTATAGGCTCTCCAGTTCTTCTGCTCCTTTCAGCAAATCACGACCCAGGTTCTGGCTGGCTGTCTCAGGACCTCCAGTATAATACATAGAGCCCATCCTGGGTGGCAAGGGATCTCACAGTCCCTTTGGCACATGCCAGATTGTACTTGCTGCTCTGTCCTTGGCAATTCACCACCTGGCTTGTATGTTGAGTGTATGGAGAATCCAGAATAGCTGGGACTCAAAAGTACTGTGGCCAGACCATTTCTTTCCCATAATGGTGCTAGAAGAATTTAGAATCATATACCACAACCAATCAATCTGACCCCATCTTCTATTCTGCTTTTCCCTTCCTTTCTGACTGGCTTTTCTTTATCAGCATTACTCTTTCTGCTACCCCACCCCAGAGGTTTGCTCTGGAAAGTGCTGTGTGCATGGTGCCAAGGTGCTTCACCCTGCCTTACTGATGGTACCTCGAATGGTACCTGGAATGGCTGACAGTACAGTGCTATATCCTCCTACCTGTGTACATGAATTAGCAAGCCCTTTGCTTTTCACCTTCAGCAGAAACAGAGTGACCTGTCTATGCAATTAGCCCCTACTCCTTTTAACTAGAGGGAAGACAATATATTGCCTCTCTGGGGAACTCAAGAGAGAATGAGGGAAGAAACAGAGATGCTATCATGGTGCCAAAGCACTAGGTATAAAAAGCCTTTTTCACCCTAACAGTATATCAGCTGCTGCCTCAAGAACTGTTACTGAGCTACAGCCAGAAATAGTGTGGTTCTATCCCGTGCGTTTTTCTCCATCCCACTTTCCCCCCTCTGGCACTCTGCTTCTCAAATGTATTTCATTCAATGAAATAGTTTAAGGCCCTGCCTGCAAGGAGGATCTTTTGTGAAATACCACAGCTCTGCCTTCTAAACCTTTCAGCTGATTGGGAGTAACTGCCATGGTTGCCACGGCACAGGCTACACAAAAATGATGCTTGAGCTTAATTATACTGAGTGGTTGAGGCCACTGCCTCACTTTGCTCTGGGATACACTCCTCTGAAAAGCAGCCAGGTAATTCTGCTGCAGCTGCCATTCTCTCAGAGTCCTGGGAAAGGGAAGGGAGAAAGGGTGACAGGGAGCAGGGCTTTCTGCCAGGTTTAGCTATAGCAAACATACCTGAGCTGGGTGGTCTCAAAGGATGTGGCTACACTAAGCAGAGATCCCCCAAGGCAGTGCCAGAGGTGGCTGGTGGATTCTGACGAGTGTGGGCAAAATTCAGTTTTGATGTGGAGATTGCTGCTGCACTACTCCTGTGCAAGAAGAGAAGAAAGAAAGAAAAGGATTGGCAAGGGAAAGAAGGCAGAAAGGAACTGGAATTGAATCTCTCAAGAGTCCAGAAGTAAGGAAATAGAGGCAACAAGGATGTTTCTGAGAGACCAGTAGCCTCAGCCATAATCGTTGTTGTACACAACTTAGCCCTTCTCTAAGGGGTGTTGCCAGCCTGGCTTTGGCAGAGCTGACAACAGGGTTGGTGGTGCTTCAGTATGTTGTGCAGCTACTACCTACTTTTCCTGGAATTGGCCATGGGCAGTTGTGTCCCAAATAACTACAGAGCTGGAAACAATATAGCCACATGTGCTTGGAGATCCAACTAATTCTATTCAGAAATGGGGCAGATTAACCTCAATGTCACCCAATGTGCTAATATGGCTAATTTCCTCCCAGAGATCATGTCTCTGTCTGGATATGCACAGATATCCCTGCTCATCTGGGGCATGCGCAAGTGCTCACAGCACAGCACTGCTTTATCCAGCTGAACATATTGTGAGGAGCTCATACAGGAGTGGTGTTTTTCACCTCCTTAACGGGCATTTTCTTCTGAAGTGCAAGCAGTTTTTGGACTCAAAAGTTCCTCTCATCTACAACAAAATTCTCTCCAAATGCTTCAGAAATCTGCCACTACTTCCATTATTTGGTTTTTTGCTTTCCCTCTTTCTGGTTGAAAGCTTTTGAGTTCCCACATATGAGAACCAGTGAATAACCGGACAAGTCTCTTAGATCATGTTTAGGAGCTACCCTCTCCTTAGAGAGACATGCAGTAATGGGTAATTTTACCAGAGGGTCAGGGAAATTTGCTGTAAACGTTCTTGGGAGCCACCAATGGTCAGGGCTTTTAGAGACTTTTCATTTGGAAGGAATACTTAGGACTTCCTGAAAAGGAGTGAAGTTTGCATGGAGCAGTAATAACTTGTATCAAATTAAGAGATACTGGTGGCAAGATTAAAACAAAAAAAAAAAACCAAAAAAAAAAAAAAAAAAAACACCCAAAGACCCCCACCAACCAATCAACCAATAAAAATCCCACCAAAAAAACTAAAAAACAAAACAAAAAAAAACCCCAAAAAACCCAAACCAACCAAAAAAACCCCACACCAAAACAAACATAAACACCCCCCAAAAACCAAACCAAACAAACAAACAAAAAAAAACAACCCAAAAAATAAACAAACAAGAACCCCAAAATCAACCTAACAAACAAAACCCCAAACATGCAAACGAAATACCAAATCCCAAATTCCAAAATACCAGGAAAGCTCTTGGTATGCTTGAAGACGGATAGCTAGAAGTGTTACTTGAATGCATCACAAACAAATGAAAAAAACCCTAACATCCAACCAAAAAAGTTCCATCAGATACTTTTGGGCTTAGCATTCAACATATTTATGTTAAAATTATGGGTAAATATACAGTGATGCATTTATAAATACCTAAAACATAATTTGAGCATTCTGTAGGCCTGAAGGTTCTTAGCTAAAACTTGGCAAGTCCCAGCCCCTACCCAATGACATCTAGATATCTTAACCTTCAAATAAAACTTAGTTTACTATTCAAAGTACCACACACACAACAGCTTTGCCACCTCCACCCTCGTGTCTTGGTGCGCTCCCTTCTGCTGCCTCAACTTTTGCAAGGCTCTTTTAAGAAGATACAGCCTGCAGTGGACACTGGACACCAGCACACACTCCTGGTGCCCTTCTTGTATACATATAGTCACGGGGTTGGCATCAGGCTGGGTTGGCATCAGATTCCAACCAATTTACATGACAGGCATATGTATAAACAGAACACAGATTGTGATCCCTGGCTTCAAAAGGTGAAGGCAGCTGTATTTAACCCATTGGTCTCACACAGCAAAGCTCTGGGACTGGCGCTTTCCACTCCCAGGAAGATGCGGCATTGCTTGGTCACCATGGTGACAAGCACTTTTCAGCGCTTAACCACCACCCTGAACTGTGCAACCCTCTCCTGTGTGAAGTCCAGGCCCATGTTCTCACACACGGGCAGTTTCCTTTGCCTGTGCAGCTCCGCTGGGGCCTTGCTCACTACCCCAAGCTCCACGGGCACCTTCCTGCACCCTGTATTCCAACACTCCCAACAGAGGATGCGGCTGGGCTAAACTGCTAAATATTTAACGGGGAGAATGGCTGGTGCCTTCCCGAAGCCTGCTGTGGGAGATCTCCACGGAGGATTGCTCTGTTGAGCAGTCACCCGGCCAGGCGTCTATGGAAGTGACAGCCGAGCACAGCGGTATCCCCACATGCTCTTCATTCTCCCCTTCCTCCCCTGCACACCCTGTCACTACCCTGCATTATGGGCGCAGACCGACCGCTGTGTCCCGCCGAGCTGTGCCCATCGGAGCCGGAGCCGCCCCAGCGACCCCGGGCTCGCCCGCTCGGCCCTCGGGGAAACCTCTCGCTGTCAAGCCAAGGGTTAAGGACGATGGCCCCGGCCGCCGGGCCTGGCCGCCATGACTCCCTCGGCACGTCCCCGCAGACATGGCCCCTCCGCCAGGGCCTCCCCCCGCGGTCTCCATGGAAACCAGCCCCGAGCAGCTGCCGGCTGCGCCCTGGCCGCCGCCGTCTCGCTGGGGAAGGCGGTGGCAGAGGCGGCCGGGGCCCGGCCCCGGGAGCCCATTCCTCGGGAAGCGGGCGTGTCCAGGAGTGTCTCGCCGCTGCAGGGGGGAGCAGTGGCTGGGACATGCCTTAGACATGCCCAGGGGGCCAAGAAGGCCAGCGGCATTGTGGCCTGGAACAGCAGGAGCGTGGCCAGCGGGACTCGGGCAGTCATTGTCCCCCCCTTACCGCTGATGGCACTCCTCGGGTGCTGTGTCCAGTTCCGGGCCACCCTCTACGAGAAGGGTGTTGAGGTGCTGGAGCGCGTCCAGAGAAGGGCAGCAAAGCTCGTGAAGGGTCTGGAGCACAAGTCTCATGAGTAACACCTGAAGCAGCTGGAGGTGTTTAGTCATGAGAAAAGGAGGCTCAGGGCGAATGGAATCGCTCCCTATAAGTACCTGCAAAGAGACTGTAGCCGGGGGGATCAATCTCTTCTCCCAGGCAACCAGCGACAGAACAAGAGGAAATGGCCTCAAGTTAGACTAGGGGAGGTTTAGATTGGTTATTAGGAAAAAATTCTTGATTGAAGGCATGGACAAGCATTGAAGCTGTGCAGCAAAGTGGTTAAGTCACCATCCCTGGAAGCATTAAAAAAATGTGTGAATGTGGCACTTGGGAGACAGGGTTTAGTGTTTAACATGGTGGTGCTGGGTTAATGGTTGGACTCAGTGATCTTTGAGGTCTTTTCCAATACTAAAAATTGTAAGATTCTAAAATAGAGGTGTAGGTGAAGTAGGTGCACCTGAGGCAGGCTGAGCTGTCTGCTGGCCCTGAAGTGGGATGTGGAGCTGATCTTAGGGATTTGTTCTTCTCTCTGTTTATCTCCAAGAGGAAGACATTCAGATGAAAAACTCCCCCAGAAATGTCACAAGTTGCTACCATAGTCCCTCCAACAAACACTTTGCACTAATTGCCAACCTTTGTGGCTTGTGTACATTTTAGAGGTTTATGTTCTGGTGAGGGCTTTCCTTCTCTGGGGAGATGAACTGGGCTTTTCCTCAGGTGATGAAGTTGTCCTTCATCCACCGAAAAAAGAAAAGCTCTTGCACACATTTCTTCCTTTCTTTTTTTTTTTTTTTTTTTAACAGGTGGTGTTAACCTACCCTGAGATACAGACCAAATCGTGGAAGTTGCTTTCACTTGGGGTTGTATAACATACACTCTTTGTGATAAAAGTTGTCACTAGCCCACTCAAGCCCCTTTGCCGTGAAGATCCTTTTGCACTGTTCCCATGTATGTCCACACAAAGCAAATTTGTTCACAGCTCCTTGGGGAAGAGTTGCACTGTGCAGCAGGAGTACGGAATGGCTCCAGAAGCCCTCACAAAATGCACAGGTAATAGCAGATCCTGTGGGAACAGGTCAGGCTTTGCTTTCATCTGTGTGCCGTTCTGGAGAGTTGGCCTGATGGTAGAAACATATGCCAAAGGATGTCCTGAAAGTAGGTCAAAAACAGGAGATTCAGCTATGATGTCTTACTCTTCACAGTGAATCATGTCTTTCTTTTACCATCATTATCTCAGATACACCTTCCTAGCTAGCAAAACATTATCTCCAGTTTCAGCTCTGAGAGACTCTTTACAGCTATTCTGTCTAAAAGGTCCAGGTAGGGCCCCAGTTTTGTAGCTTTCTTTTCTTCTAGCCCCAAAACTATCTTCTGCCCTCATCTTCAACTCTCCCAAATCTTATTCTAATCTCATGTCCCTGATTATATGACTGCTGAAATCTTTATGCCTAATTTGTCTGTAATATTTCATTCTGTCCTTAACCAGCAATTATACATCAGAGATGAAAAGGAGCTTTTGTCCATACCAATAAGATGCTTCTGCGACTAAAATTTTGACTGTGTACATGAGACTAATCTGTTGTCTCTGCTCTTCTAAATCAAACCGGTGCCTGTTGGCCCCCAGCTTTCCTTTCTCGTGTTTTCTCTCTAATGATCTCTGCCTCTTGCCCCATCTCCTCCACAGTCTGAACAATTTGCAGTGTAGGATCTTCTTTGATATTGTCCTCCAAAACCTTCACACTGATGGATCACTCTCCAATATGATACAGCATAGACACTGTAGCTGCTGTTTGGCTTCACCCAGGGAACATCTCTCCCCAACTGCTGTTAGCTAATTAGAAGATCTGATGTGGTCTGATAGGCTTGGCTGTTAAATGCAAATCCCCTCAGCTGCAAAATGCTGGGTAGAGTTGCTGGCAGCTCTCAGTTTTCTGCTCCTCTTCTGTTTTCATATTACACTAAGTACATATGACCCTTTCTTCTTCTTTCCTAGAACAACCTATTTAACAGACATTCAAATATGTAACTAGTGAAGGGGATAGAAATGCACACTAATGGAGCATTGAGGCTATAATTTGAATACACACAGAGCCTAGGCTATTTAATCCTTATGGGAGGGTAGGACAGTTCTCCATCTCCACAGTCCAGAGAAAAGGCATGGATCAGGGGGACATGAGTGCTAAGAGTTAGACCAGATTCTTAGTCTGCTAGACATAAAGTTTGCAACTGAGGTAGAAGAGAGAAATACAGCATGAAAAGAAGGATGAGGAATTAGATTGCTAGAAGGTATATGTGTGATAAAGCCAGATTTTGTCTGGAGTTCAAAAACCATCAGGATGAAGATGATACAGGCAGAAAAATATTCAGCTAGTGTGAGATCTGGAATAAAAAAACGGGAATGAAAATAGGCCTTTTCTCTATTTCAGCATGTGCAAATGTTTATGCTAGACCATCTTAATTCCTGACAGACCTGGTGTGTAACATACACAGTTCCTAATTTTATACTTCTGAGGGCCTGTAACTAGCTCTGTTAATTCCAAATTCAGAGAAAACAGGGCTCAAATGGATACTAGTACACAGACACAGCTGTCATCTGCCTTCCCTGCTCAAGACTGGATCAGATACCAAGAAATGACCACTACTGTTTCCTTCATTACAAATTTAGTGAAGTAATGGCATATTAATCAAGCCATCTTACAGTCTGGATGATAGGACCAATACCTAAGACATGTTTTGAACATGCAATGATAAACCTTCTTCAGGCCTTTGAAGTCTTAGTCTGCCTTCTTTGTAATATAGGGAAAAGAAGCAAAAGGGAAGGTTTTAACTCTCTGTTTCCTCTTCAAAGCCTGTCACTTGTGACTTAGGAAACCTTCTTTGTACATGAAGGTTGAAACTACCATAAACCAAAACCTATTTTTTGCATTGTACAGACTACATCTGAAGAAGTAAGGTCAGGAAAACACCTAAATGAAGCCACTTACAATAATATTTGCCTGGCCTGCATATATCTATCCTAAATGGTAGGAAAGTATGAAGGCCTCCTCCTATTGCTACTCTTGGTGGGGTAAGTAGGGAGAACAGCTGTGGGACCTTCCAGAGGCATGAATATGACTTCTTGGCATAATTCAGAAACAGCAGGAACAAAAGTCAGCTTAAACCATCTTTAATAAAAGCTGTGCACAGCAAGCACAGTCTCAGCCATAAGCTTTACACTGCAAGCATAACACAGAGAGACCAGGCACAGCGCATACTACAGAGACCAAGTCTCATTTTCAGTGGTGATTCACAGGGCCAAATGAGGACAAAATTAATGTAAGTAGGGGAGAAAAACTGACACTGCTGTGGGAACCATTTCACTTCATGGCATTTTAAGTCTAAACTAAATTCCCGACAATGAATCAATGTAGTTTTGTGTTGTTCTTCTATTGCAGCCAGCCCAGAGTGGGCCATGGTGACAAATACCTTCCAGGCTATCTCCATGAAGCAGAAGCCCCTACTGTTTCAGCCAAAATGCCTGTAGTGACAATATATGCTTTATGTGGTTCAGCTAGGACTGGGAAACCTGATCTCATAAACTTTGTCAGCATGAATTATGTTTTTATTATATTAAATAGCATCCTGGCATTTGCCCATGCACCACATCACAGCTCAGCAAACACATATACAGGCCCCTCTGCCAGAGCGTACGGGCATGGGGGCAAAGCTGTGGTTGTTGTGAGGCCTCCCATCTCCGAGCCTGTCCAATTTGGTCATGATTGACATCTCAGCTGACATGTTTCATGAGTGTAAGTTCCCCCTCCCCTGCCTCATTCTTGAGCTTTCAGAAGGTAGGGACTTAGTCCTGTGTCTATTCAGAGGAAGCACCATGACCTACACGTCTGCCCCTGACCTTTAGCCTGATCAATAAAACTACAAATTGGTCTTTTCTTATCCTCGACACTTTAGTCATAAAATCCCTATTGAGATGGAATGAAACACTGAACTTTATGTCTAGGTATTGTGAACAT
Organism: Dasyornis broadbenti; assembly: GCA_013397935.1. Classification (NCBI taxonomy): domain Eukaryota; kingdom Metazoa; phylum Chordata; class Aves; order Passeriformes; family Dasyornithidae; genus Dasyornis; species Dasyornis broadbenti. The sequence goes on from VZRN01002958.1 coordinate 327,317, forward strand.
ATTTCGTGGCGGGGGAGAGACTGGCAGTATTTCAGCCATCAAATATACAACCCTCTTTCTCTCACTCACTCTCTGCACAGCAATCCTGTGTGTGATATTTGAAACCTGTAGTATGTAGTTTTTGGTTCTATATTCTCACATTTCCCCAAATATTCCAGAACAGCTAGAACCTCTAGTGTGTTTTAACAACTTCTTTGCTACCACGCATGCTTTGCCTTCTGGTGATGCTCAGGAGGAAGAAGGGAAGAGGTCTGATTTCTCTCAGAGAGGAACAGAGATCGTTTTGGGAGAGGGTCAACAAAGCCCCATAAGAGTGTAACACTAAATGGATGCACAGTTTTTGCTGGCATTTCTGCTGCCTGATGTTTTGTCATGCAGGGGACTGCCTTTACTGGGGTAAGGAACATGAGAGGACATGGGAGGGCACAACCCAAGGCTCTCATCTCCTTAAGTCTGGCACAGTGTTGGCAGACCTAAGCTTGCATTTGCCCTTGTGCAATAAACAGTGCTTGGGTCTGAAAAAGCATGTAATGGGTGGGGGTTTTGTACCAACAGCCTTTATCAGAAAATCAGAAGGGCTTTAATATGGCTCTTAAAGTGCTTGTTGTGTTACTTCACACCCACTGCAAAGTAATTCAGAGGGAGGAAGGAGGTTGTACTGCACAGTTTTGTGCACAGCTTGGAAAATCTATTCCATCGTCTTTACAGTGAAATAGCTGCTGGAACCACATAGCTTCTTCATGCTGGCAAGAGTGTTGTGTATTTAGCATGCTCAGCTGCTAGTGAGGTTGTAAACCATACTTTTTACTCAGCTGCACTGCCATGGGATGGCCTTGAATAACCTCCCATGTCACATCAGGGCTTTTAGTTGGTGAAATGGAACATGACTGTGAATCAGAGGAAGGAAGAAAATCCTAACAGACTCTTCAAATTCCTTTTGGATAGCCAGGCCATTCCTTTTGCCATTAAGGCTTGCCATCATATATATCCATCCACAAAACCCAGAAAACCAGATTCAGTCAATAAGGTCGACCAGAGACCAGGAGTCTTTGGGTTCTTGAAAGCCCAAGAGGAGTGGTGTGAAAATAACAGCATCTCCTGTGTGGCTCTCTGATGCTACTGTGTGCTACCTAACACTGCTGAGTCTGCAAACATGATTTCCTCTGCCTCAGCTTGCAGGAGAGGCCAGAAATACTGTGTTGGAATCACACAACACATGTTCAAGGTGGCAGGTTCAAAGTGGAGCGAAGAAACATCTCTTTTACATAATGCACAGTTAAGCTTTGGAGTACCTTTTCTCAGGATTTTATGGTGGCTGGAACTTCATGTGAGTTTCAGGACTAATCCAATATAATCCTGGAAGAAGCAAACATCAGAAGCTACCTGGTGCAGCTGTGCTGCTGTATTATACAGCGAGCTCCTGAGCCAAAACTTGCTAGAGACTGGAAGAGTATACAGGGCAGGGGTTGCTATATACTGGCACTCCTCTCTGCTCTTACCAGGGCACCACTGTTTGCCACTATCAGAGAGAGTGGACTCTCAACTACAGAATGGTTGTCTCTGCTGTAGCTGGTTTTATGTATTCTTACAATAATGCAGGAAGAGACTAGAGTCTTCTAGGTTTACATACTTCCACACAGGGAAATCCCACCTTCAGGAAACAGAGGCTTTTCCTAAAGAGACTTTTACTGACGTCAGCTTTTAATGACACTGGATCCATTGTTCTCATTCCAGAGACGGGACGTCCATCTTCGCCCATTTATCCTTTATATAATTTGCTGGATGATCTTTGTATCTGTCTTGGGGTGACATTATGAAAGACCTATATTCCATATCATCTGCTTTCTGCTCAGACAATGTGTTCTGTAACTTTAAGAAGCTGGCAGAAACTCTGCTGGCCCGGGTTGTTTGAAATTCCTCCCCAGGTGTCTGGCCTTGAAGGATGGGGGCAGGGGAGAAAGACGGCCGGGAGGTCCGGTTTTTTTTTTCCCCCTCTCTCACTGTTGGGCTTCCAGCGGCGGCGGCAGCAGCTGCGGAGGCCTATTCCTTCTTCGTTTTTATCTCTTTGGACTGTTTTTCTCGACTTGCTTTCTCATCCAAGACATCAGACAACACCGGAGAGGAAGCAGGTGAGAATCCTTCAGGAAGCCACCTGAGGGACTCCTCCCAGCCCCTCAGTACCCCCCAGTGAGGGGGGATGGAACTACACCCAAGGGAAAACAGGACACTAAAGTCCATCGGACTGTTCGGTCAGGTCTAATAAGTCCTTTTCTTTTTCCCATGTTTTATGGGCATTTGGTTTTGTTTGTTAAATAAAATAGGGGTTTTTTTTCACTTTCATCCAAGAAAGTTTGTTGTGTTGGGGGAAGGAGGTGCCGGAGGCCTGTAGAAGCGTTTTCCTCCAAAACTTGTCTCGAAACTAAGACAGTATCATAACAGAGATCAGGTCTTTATTGTAATGTGTACTTCAGTACCTTATCAGAAAAAAGAGAAGTTGTTCCTCACAAGAATTAGTTGCCAAAAAAAGAAGATAAACAGAAGAAGAGGTACAGCAGAACAGAGAGGGAACACCAGTTGCAGAAAAGTTGGTCCCATTGGAACTGCTGAAAAAACAGTTCACATCTCACAGCTTCCAAATGATGCCACATAAAACTCACATACCATGCCAGCTAGTCTAGTCCCAGTCTCATTTTAAGCCCTACCTCAGAATGCTTTTTTTTTCTATTTTATTTAAAAGTGCTTCCTGATTTCATAGCTGAGTGCCCTTTCCTCTAGTGAAAAGCACCGCTGTCCAACAATGGACAACAGCTCACCTTTTGGTGGTGGTTATTGCTCTGTATTACTGTGTCAATTTTTTTCTCTTTTGCAATGTCAATAAGGACCAAAGGAGGTGAATAGTTAGAGGATAATACACCTTTAGGGACCAGCCCTAGCTTCACAATCCATTTCAAGTACACCAGTGTTCACCTCCCAGTTTCATCTGTAGTCCATTTCTGCAAAAGGATACCAGCATTGATACAACTGAGGCTTGCCCGGAGACAAACTCTGTTGGACGCAGTGACACGACTAGACCACCACGATTTTAGCAGAACCAGGATTTCATATTCCAAGTTCCAAATATGTTGTCTTGTGTCATATTTGAGCATGTAACTTGAATAACGCTGTATGACATAAAATACGCTACATACCAGCAGATTTGTGTTGGACTTGATCTAGTCATTCTGAGTTCTTTATTCATATGGTTGAGCTGTGCAAAGAATAAATATCTCTGGTACCAGATTTAGAAAGAGTGTATTTTATTGCAGACAAGAAGATATTATCTTTACTGGTGGTGGTACAGGGGATTGATGGCAGTTTACAAAATGCAGAAGCTATGTGTGTGTTAATCTCTGATAGGCTTATCGTTGCACTAAACTGCTTCCATAAATCGTGGGCTTAATGCTGCTTTCAGGTACACCAACACACACCCAGTAACTCCTGGAGAACTTGATGATATATAAATTACAGCAAAATTTGATCCCTGTAGTGTCAGGATTTTTTTAACACTCGTCTTTTCAATTGGTGGAACACATAAACACTCCAGATTGTCACTTACTTCACCAAATTCAGCCTTGCTGGAAGGCAGTTGAAGATACCCACTGAATATAGCTAGGAGTGGCAGATTCTATGACATTATATGGGGTGATTTATGTGGTGTTCATTGTGGCTGGGCTTAAGGTGTATATTTGCCTTGTTTTTACAGCATATTGCTGGTCAACTCATAATGCATGTTATACTCAAATCTATGGATAAAATATGAAGTTCACAGAGGAAAAATAAGAACAGAATTTACATTTCATTCGGTTTTTTTTGTATCTGCTGTTTCTGCACTCTCAAAAATCAAAATGCATTTGTTGTATCCTAATCTACATCAAGCTGTCCTGCAGGAACATTCATTATTCTTTTACTGTCAGCAAAACACATTGAAACAAGGATATTAAACATCTGGCCAACATATATTTATGTGGCCCAAATGGCATATTCAAGTTCTAAGAATATAAAAATTTCTTTGGAAACAAAAGTAGTTTTGCCTCTGATTTTGGAGAGAAGCTATAAAATATGAGCTTGTATAAAGAAAGAAATATTCTCTACTTGAGACAATGCATAGCATGAAATGATACCTGAGAAGTGCAAACTCCTGTCCTCTACCACTAATCTCATTTCAAATCTAATGAGGGCACTTAACTACTTTGCTGCTAAGCCAGGGTGATTGACAAACAGACAAGCTTAGGACTGGAGATAAGACAAAACCTGAATATTGCAAAAAAAAAAAAGAAAAAGAAAAAGAAAAAAAGGAAATGCATAAAGAACAAAAATAGCAAAGATATACAGGCAACAGGGACCAGAAAAAAATAAAAGGCAGAAAATGTATGGCCACAGGCTATGGGCTTGTTTTCACTGCAACAGAGAGTTCTCAGCTGTGGCTGGTGGTCGGACCAAAGAGGGAGATACTGTTCGCAGAGGTGTGAGAGCAAGCACAGCTCAGCTACTGTGAGGCTGGTGTAAAAAAAAATAAAAAGCTGGGAGGTAAACTCCCAGGCATCAGGTCACAACCCCAGCACCTCAAGGTTTTTCAGCGTCAGAGAATTTTCCTGCTGCCAGAACATTTTGGGTAAGAAAAGTGATTTTCTGCCACAGTGGAAAAAGGCAAGCGCAGTTCCAAAGGCTGTAAAATGGGGGAAGGTGGGAAGAATCAGTGGTACTTTGGGTTATCAGTCTGATGAAAAGGATAGTAGATTTAAAGAGGTGTGTGAACACAAGAGAGTTTGGCAGAGGGATTTTCAATTTATAGGAGATGACAGATAGGTGATAGGGTCTGTCACGTTTCTACCAGTTCTCTTGCCACTTCTCCCCCGATGCCCTTTATTCCTTTCTTATTTGCTGGAGTATGTGGGCTCCATTTCCAGTTTGCTACTTTCCCTAAAGCCCACAATCCATTCTCTCTACCTGAGAGTACATGCACATACATACTTCTTCCATTCCATCTATCATCCATCTGTATCTTATTCCGCTCTACAAAACATCTCCTCCAGGCAGCAGAGATTGCTGTCTTAGAAATGGAGGCATGGGGGCAGAGCTAGGAAGGTGGAAATGGCAGAGGAAGGAGAAGGCGGTACAAGTGCAAATGATGATTGCTGTTGGTGTAGAGGGCAGCAAAGGCAGTGTACAGATTGGGCCTCTCCAGCTAGGAGAGAAAAGGCACTTGGTTATCCTTTATGAAGCTTTGTCTTAATACTGCTGCCTGCCATACAGCAGTCTAAGTTAGTGTACTATGCCAAGTCACTTGGGGATGGACAGGGGCAGGTTTGATCCTATCCAAAACACATGTGAGCATTAGAAGTCCCACACCCTGTAGCAGCTGTGGAGGCTGCAGCCCCTCTCCTGCCTTGCAACTTCCAACGCCGGACACAGCTGGCTGGCAGACACGCAGGGTGCCAGAGAGATACAGTGCAAGGAGTGCGGAACAGGCAAGGTAAGAGATGTGGATACTGTGCCAGGTGGTGGGAGGTGGGGTGTAACAGTGGGTAACTGGTGTGTCTCATGCATAAGGTGCACCAGCTGGTAGGGCTGCCAAGCCCCTGCCCATCCAGGGATGAGGAAGGCACAGACAAAACACCACTCTGGAAAAAGACAAAGCTGAGAATGAAGTCACATTCACAACAGCCAGACATATAATTTTGATCATGCATGGCAGTTCTGCACCTTTATTGAACATGATAGTTAAGAAGCTTGGAAATAAACAGGAGGAAAAACCTGTGATCAAGGCACTATCACAGAATTCAAGCCCAGTGGCTGCCTGATAAAAAAAAACATTGCCACTTGTTTTGTTGGGTAATGGAGAAAACCTTGTCTCTTCTGTTTTAAACTGAAATAACTACTCTGTGTGGTCTTTCAGATGCCATGATCACCTAGCATTACAGGTTGATGTAAGTATGTGCCCACCTTACAAATTTAGCTGGTGTACTAGTCCATTCCAGAGTAACTAAATTATTGCAGGGTAATGACTTGGAGTCTGGTTTTCAAAAGCCCTTATCAAATGGTTTAAAAACTGGCATCATACTTTCCAGAGTAACTCCAGCACTTCTGACAGGAGTTGTTTGTGAGCGGTGAGGGAATGGCTGCTATATGAAGTAACACAAGTTTGATTTCTTTGGGGCAAATTAATAGGGGATTACAACAACGCCAACAATAATAGTAGTAACATCATCAATAATAATGATACGTTAGCACTCTTTTAGCTGAGCTCCAGTAACTACTGCAGTGATGCTGCTGCCCTCAGCTGCCCATCCTCCCTCGTGACAGAGCCTTGCTGTCACAGAAGCAGAGCAGGTGGAAGGGGACACATGGCCAGGTCCCTGGCTGTCCCTGCACGCAGCCCATGGTGGCTCTGGCTAACACATGCAGAGTTGAGCTGTGAGCACACATTTCCCAGTGCTGCTCCAGAGGCAATAGCCTCCAGCAGCAAGGTGGGCTGGACAGCATGGTGGTCAGGGCAGCATCCAGCACATAAAAGTCAGAGCTGTTGTTTTTAATGAGAGGAATGAGGATGCCTGTGCCATGTTTAATTACATATGTCCCTACCATAGGACTGCCACACTGATGATGTCTGACAGGCTTTTCCATTGGGTGAAGCCCAGTGTTTGGCAAGGGGAAATAAGTGTTTCCAATGAAGCAGAATGAGTAACCTTTTGTTAATCAGTAAGAAGAACAATTGACGCTTAAGATTTAAGTGATGCCCCCCTGTTTCAGGCCATGCAGAAATTGTTGCCCTGGGGCTGCTCCATATCCCTCGGTCCTGGGGTCAGCCATCATCCATGAGCCGAGGCCAAGCCCTGCCCATCGCTATGCCTGCAAAATGTCCACAGCTCCTCCTGTCAGCTGCAAACAGCTGTTGCTAGGGAACTGCGAAAAGTCAAAAAGACGGCAAAGGATGAAGGGAGAGCAGCAGCAGAAGGATGGCAGGCCACGACTGGTGAAGGGGGAGGTGAAGGGGGAAGGGAGGTGAGAGGGTCAAGAAAAAGGAAGGACTGAAGAGCCTGTTGTGGGTTGGTCCTCATCTTGCCACAGAGAAACAATACCCTGTCCCTCAAGGACTGTGTTTTCTTATAATCTTATAATCACTATACGGCTTCCCTTGAGTTTGTTTGTGTGTTTGTTTGTTTTTAACATCTCTAGGACAGAGGTAGAATATCTGTCTTTTTAGTTAGTGTACTTTCACATGATACTGTTTTGTACTTATCACCTCACCCATCATCCCTTTCCTCTTTTAATAAAAAAATTGCCTCTCTTATTTTTGCTTTCCTTCACTTTTAAGGACCATTGTTCTTTTCCACTGCAGCATTGAAATTGTAGATATACCTCATTTGATAAATACAGCTGAAACTAAAACAACAGTTTTTGTCTTTTGTCTTGAAATTGTCCTTCTGCCTGGAGTTAATGGGGTGCTGACAGATGTTCTCTCACTGGGAAACATCAGGGTTATAAAGTTATTCACCATATAGAGCTACCTAAGCTCCAATCAAGATCTGCCTTGTTCATCTAAAGGCCTGTTTCCAAGCCAGCTGAACCCAGCAGTAGGTTGTCCCCATGTGAAACTAACTTTTGATTAGGCCATGTCACTACAAATCCCTGGTGACCCATAGGTCATAGGTAAGAGATCTGTACCTGGTAGCATTTGGCTTCCCACTGAAGTGACTGGACACCATTTGAGCTGGTGCAGGTCTCTGCACGGGACCAAACCATGGCTCAGACTCAGGCATTAGGTCCCCTCAACAGATGCCTCGACGTCTCTGCCACTGCACTGTATTGAGTGGGCTGGAATAATGTGATAAGTGATGATGTTTGAATTAGAGTGGATTCTAATTGTGGGCAGTACTAAAGCTGTCTGAACAAATGCATGTAAATAAGGAACAAGATTATATAGTTCATTGTCAAACTGAAACAAGGAAACAAAATATTCTTTGCAATTAAAAACCAAACTAGCAACACCATGTGGATAAAAGGGTTGGTAACAAGATATATACGTATAAAGTCGTTAAAGAAAATAAAATAAGCTATGTGTGAAGTTTCCAAATTCAGCTGTGGTTGCAATACCTTCCAAAGAAAGCCATGACATAGAGTAAAAAGCTCTGTTTTATTGGTTTCAAACATTGCAATGTATAATTGACTTATGGCAGGGGAGGCTGGTGGGATAGGTAGTATTTCACATCCAAGCATTTGGTCCAAAATCAGCCTTAGTTAGCAGTGATTGAATGTTATTGGTGTTTGATGGGTCTCTGGTGGAACCTGTGAAATGCGTCGGAGGTTTCAGCACACTTCCTAGTGGACAGGTGCCCATACCACTAAAACCACAGCTCTTTGGAGCTCATTGTATTCACTTTCATTGGCAATCTCAGTGGAGAGGCTCACAGCTGAATGGAGCATGGAGCAGTCTCCATGCTGATATTTCTTCTCTGCCAGTCCTGTGCTAAGGCACAGTGAGGAAAATACAGGGCTCAGTGGCCTGCTGTTCCTACCTGTTTGTCAGAGCAAGAGGATATCTTTCAGCTTTTGGACCAAGTGTTATAAAGGAAGATTACTGAGCTTGCAAAAACCCATTCTTCCAGGAGAGGAACCAGGGAAGATTTAAGCCCTACTTTAGTGCTTGGTATCTTATTCCCAATTTTTCAGGCTTCAGGAAGAAAAATTCTGTTTGTTGTGATCCTAATCAATCTTTTCTGCAAGACCAAGGGACCTTGACTGGGCTCTTCTATAGTGCTTGCTGTTCTCTGTGACCAGTGGTAGGTTTATTGAGAGGCACAATTTACCCTAAGGATGCACAGAATAAAATGTTTTGATAGGAGCCTTATCATTTTCTGGACTTGGTAAGCTCAGTCCATCCTCCCTACTCAGTGACAGGTGAGAGAAGTGATCTCTGCAAATAAAGGCTCTTTGGCACATCAGGCTTGGTCTTTAGAGGCTATTCACAGAGCTCCATAGCTCATGTTGCTTACTGACATTTATATTTTACATATTGCTTTCACCAACCTGCTTTTTGGCAGGTGAATAAATCCACCTAGTTTTTGATGGCTGTCTGTCAGGCTGCTTCCCCCAACCATCTCCAGGCCTTGTTCATTTCCCTCAGCAACCAGGCACATCTTCTGCTTTGCTCCTGTATTCACTGGCACTTGGCCTTGCAGTATCTGCCAGGCAGTTCAGCACCTGAGTCTGTTGTTATCCTAACAGACTGTGTTGGGTGGCTTGTTCATTAACATCTTTGCTGCCATAGGAGAAATGCACTGCAGAAAAGCCTTGCAAAGATGGGGTGAGCCATGGTCAGGAAGGTTGAGAAGGAAGAATTGCTGGGCAGCTACTGTGTAAGAAGCTCAGACATACCCTTATTGCTGTGAAAATCCTCAATAACTTATTCACCAGGGGCTGGATGAAAATCAAAAAACACCACCCTTCTGATTTCTCTTTTAGTATGACAAGTCTTTGCATGGAGAGGTGGCCGCATGCCAGACCTGTGACTGCAGATTGGCCTACTCTGTGCATTCTCTAGCCTATGCTTGCATCACAAAGCATCAGAATCTGTGTGGAAGGCAGTGAGCCTTCAAGCCAACCTCCTGCACTCCCCTGGAGGAGTCAGAGCTAGGCAGCTCACCTTCAAGTTCAGGGTGAGAAATTGGAGTCATTCTGACAGGCCTTGCTTCTCCCATGCTAATAGCCCCTTCCCTGTTGGCTAATCGGTTTTCACCCCACCCTTTACCTTCCCCATATAAACGCCTGTTCTAATCCCAACACCTTAGGCTGGTCTTGTCCCTGGCCTCCCCTTTGCAGGGTGCTGGACAATAAAGACTACCTCTGTGGAACTGCCATACGAGCTGCCTCACTCTCTCCGTCCCTGAGTTTGCCTTGGGTGATTTCACAAAAGAGCTGATCACTTGTAGCGGAGGTGTCGCTACGCTTGCTGAAATCACTGTCGCTCCAGGAGGCTTTTGCCAGCACCCCTAGAGAGGCTGTTCCCCGCGGGACACTCTGTCTAGGAATGTCGTGGCACTCCGGCGCTGGCCAGCACCGGACCTCCCCCCACCGTGACAAATCTGTCTTTGAATCACCCCTCTGAAAGAGTCTTCTCATTTTATTAACAATACAGGCCACATGGACAAATGGGCTTCCTAACCTAGGCAGCATTCCCCTCAACCTAAACCTCTTATAGATGCATCTCTGATAGATGCAAGCAACATCACATGTAGCCACTTGTGTCTCCCAGCTGATTACAGAGGGACTCTGACTTCACACTTAGATACTTGGGTTTTAGGTGGTTGAACTCAGCTGAAACAAACCTTGTGCTTGACAGTCTCAAGAGGACAACAGGGGGATTAAATAGTGGAATTATAAGTAATTTGAAGTTATAGTTCTCTTCTTACAGTTTCAGTATTTCCTGAAGGTAATGAATAGATAGCAATATTATCCCGCAGGTCAATTTTGTCAGATATGATAAATGATTAACTAAACCAGAATACTACTTTTTGTATCCAGAAGTGGTTCTCTGCGATCACAGAGATTGAGGAAGCTTTGAACTGGAAAGGAATAGAGTTGGTACTAATTGGCTAGCTGCCTTTGTCCTGAGCAGGTAGAAAAGTGCAGCTGTGGTTGCTGTCAATATGAGACAACAGCATGGTCAGTGACATACGTATAAAGCAGTAAATGATGAAAGGTTTATTTGTGCTCCCTAACAGGCTGAATAACAAAAGGATGATGGTTTGATCAAATGTGGTAAAGGTGAGAGCTCATACATCAAGAACAGCAAAGCCTTAGCCAGAGCAATGGGAGCTGGAGAGGAAGGGGACAGGCCCTCGAGAATGGCAGTGCTGACAAGGCAATATTTTGTAACAGGGAGGATCAGTGAGGCAGAGCCTCAGCCAAACAACTGAGCATAATTCACTGACGGTAATGTTTTCTCAGTGGCCTTTCATGTGCAGAGACCAATATCAGGGGATATATGAAGAAACTGTAAGAAGTTTTCCTTTCTTACATTTGAAATGCCACTTCTTTACACCCAGGAAGAGGAATTCTGTATGTCTACAGAGTACTCTTTGCCCCACATCAGTTTGTTTGGGTTTGGACTTTTTTTAGTAAAAGAAGCATTTGCTTTTAAAGAATTCCCCTTTCACTGCATGCAGGTATTTCCAGCTGTCATTTCCTTTTTCTCCTGTGTTGAACCTTTCTTCCATTATCTGTACTCCCTCACCTATCCATTCAACATGGTTCCTTCTAGCAAGCAGGTTCATGTCATCTAAACTTCAGTTTCCCTCCTGTGATGATGAGATGGGCAGCTTAACATAAGCAGTATCATAAGCAGCAATTTTAACTCCTTTATTTGCTTGTAGCAAATTAGGATTTCAGTTTAGAGGACTTCTGGCTTTTGTGGTCTCTCTTTCACTGTTTGTCATGTTCCAGTGTCAATTGAAGGTCTTGGGGAGGAAAACCCTGGAAGTGCAGTCTGTGTGAATTTCAAATGGGAGTGTTTTTATTTCAATCACAGTCATGAAAGGCATTTTTATTTGATTGGTTTTTAATGTAGAACCAGGACAGGAAAATGCAGTTAGGATGTAGTGGTGTCAGATGCTGTGACAGTGATGTGGCTTGACACATGAGCCAATGCTGCAATATAATAGGAATGGAACTCTAAAGCAAAACAGCTGGCACTGACAATCTGATGTCCACATTTACATGTTTTGGGAAGTTGGTTTAGTCTGGCCCTATGGGTTGAATGCCTGTTAGTGGGTGTATTTCTGGAACAAGAGTTCCCATTTAAAAGGGAAAATAAACTAAATGGGGACAACAAGGATATTTACTTCAGAAGTGCACCTTTGCACCAAAATAAAATACTAATTCAGGCACATGATATGTGGCCAGAAGTGTGCCTCCACTTTTATAAAAGAGAAGGAGTGATGTTCATTTCCTCCAAGAGAAAGCGTATTATTAGCCACAGTCCATTTATTTGCTCAAGTGCAATATACTGGCAATTGAGGATGAATACTGCATGCTTAGAAACATTAACACTTGGAAAGCATATAGAAATACCCAAAAAAGAAACATACCCTATGTTAACTATACTCTCTGTGCTTTAATGATCCACCCACGTCCAAAATGTTGCCTCCCTCTTTTTAATCCTCCTTTGGCTGCATGCCACATTCACTTGAAAAAACCAGTTTTTTCCTTTAAATTACGTGTGGTTGAGAGACCCTAGCTAAATGCTGAGAACCCTCAGTGCCTGCTGACTAGTGAAAACTGATGGCACGCAACACTCTGTAAAAGTGCACAGTCTCCTGCCTGTTAGCAAAGGATGTGGAGGGCAAATGGCTGTGTGGGTGTGAGCGTGTCTATAGGGAAAAGAGGAAGCAGCTGTGTGTGAGAAAAAAAGAATGACCAAGGAAAAGAGTTGTGTGTATGTGATAGGGGGAGACTAATACAGTTAAAATTGAAGTGATAAATCATACCTGAGATCTCTCTTGAGACCTATAAATAGGAAACTGAAAAGCATTTCCTTCTATTTATTTTATAAGTGCTATAAACTTTATCAGCTTTTAGTATTGGAGACTCGTGCAATATTTATGGGTGGTTTACTTTAGAAGTTATTCAGAGGTTAGCATCAGGAGGCTAATGAAAAAGAAAATTGGGATGGGTAAAGGAAAGAAGGCTTTTCCTACAGCCCCATAATAACAAATGCATCACATCTGAGTTGTTTGGCCCTCTTCCCAATATCCTTTTCGCCTGTATTTCTCTAGCAAATACCTACCCTGAGCTTCACAGATCCACAGGGGATCACAAAGAGCATCACTTACTGGTAAAATAGAAGAAAAAACTTGTTTGGGAATTCCTGTGAGGCGATCCACAGAGAGAAGAAGGAGATTGTAGAATAGGACGTGCAAAGAGGAGAGGGTTTCAGAGATTTTGATAGATTAAAGCATGTGAAAGTCCTCCAAATGGAACAGAATCCATGATCAGCCTCAAGTAGTCTTCAGTTACAATACTGAGGAAGACTATTCTGGGAATGTCCTCTTAAACCAGATAAACTGATGGCCGTATTTTTGGACTGATTTTGGTCTGAACAAAATAAACAAGCTTTTCATCCCTCAAAGAACTCCACACCAATTGTCCAATTGTCTGTTTCTTTTTGTCTGAAAACATTACTCAACTTTCCACACTTACGCTGTTTCATAGATGGCTTATTTATGCTGTGTTCTTTCAAATGGAGACAACAGCTACTTTCAAAGTTTGGGGCTTCAAAAAAAGAAAAAAAAATATCTTCAAATTTATAGCTGGATGAAAGAGCTTTCCAGAACTTGCTGCTGTGTAGAATCCTCCTCTAAGAAAAAGTTGCAGATTGTTCACGTAAGGAAATGGGAACATACAGAGACTGCTGGGTTCAGTTACATGATGGAATTCCCCCCAAAAAGCTGTGAACACGAGCCAAAATTAAACACTTCCAGAGAGCACACCTTATGGGTAAAACAGGAGACTCACTCCCAGCTGGGGAAAGTACGGGCACCAAAGATGGCATCAGCAAAGCAAAGGGACTCCGTGTTGCTCAGTTGTTTCTGTACACAGCCATAGGGTGAAAACAACTAAGAAGAGAACATGACAGAGGGCAACTCACACGTCTCAAGGGTGAGGAGACTAATGTGTCAATAGCTCAGTCTCCTCATCTTATAAAGGAGGGGACCAAGAGGTGACTAATTTATTTGTAAACACTTCAAGAGAATTGACCAGTGCTTATGGGGTCTCTAGTAAGGCAGAGAAAAATAAGCCAGCAAAACCTGACATTAAGCTACATAAAGACAAAATCAGACAAGGAATGAGACCTGTTTGGGTTTTTTTTTAACAAATCTAAGAATGGAGTACAAAAATAGGCTGGCTTTGGCACATTTTTTAAATCCTCAAATCAAGATCAGATGCCGTACGGGATGATATATTATTTTAAGCACACACAATTTATTGGACTCGTTACTGAAATAGCTGGATAAATGTCTCTGGCAGGTGTCGGATTAGGTGATAGTATGTTATTTCCTTCTGTCCCTTAAAGTGTAAGTTTGTGAGCGAAGAAATTACTTAATCCTGTAAATGTAAAACATGGTATTTATTGTTTGACTGTAAAGACTTATTTAAAAACAAAATGAAACAAAGCAAACAAAACCAATCAAACCCAAAAACCCCAACTAAACACAAAACCAAATGACCCTTGTATGAAGTGATGTTGTAGGGAGTATGGTATTTTACCTGTGACTTGACTGTGTAGTATGAGTAACATTTTGGCCAATGGGAATTATGCTTTAAACTTCAAAAGGATGAGGTTTGAAATGCCTCTGCCAGCAACTGTCCATTGTTGTCCCAGTTCTGAGAAATTACCAACTATTCTTTAAAGAAATTCAGCAGTGCACTGCCTGCTTGTCACTTCGGGTCACATGGACTAACATCAAGTTTTGTTGAAGTCCTTCAAAGAACATTCAAGGATGGTCTTTCAGTAACCTTTTTTAATTGTAGTATCTCAAAAGTTTCTGCTGCTATTGACCCTAGAGAAAACTCTGACTACATTATTTTTAAGCAAGTGTTTTACAGATAAGTTTTTATTTACTTGGATAGGATTTATCAAAAGAGCTGAAAGAAAAAATTGTATAGAGTAAATAAACAATATGTGTCTCCTAGGATTTTATGTCTAGACCAGACTGTTAGTTACAAAACAATAGAAGAGAGAAAGAGGAGGAAAAGAAGGTGTTGTCAAAGGAGATAGAGCCAGTGTTATTTCCAGAAAAGTCTGAAAGAAAAATAGTGATGACCTATGGTTCAGCTGTTGTAAGACAAAGGTTCAGAGAGGGAAAAATGCCTGAGTTCCTGGAATGAAAACTATTAAATTATTCTCCTTTTTACTGGCCTAAGGAAGATGTGAGTGAATATGTTACTCTTCAAGCCAGATTCAGGGTATTGATGAGGGACAGTCCTTTCTGGCAAACAGTTTTAGCCACAACATAAAAAATGATCTGCTGGAAGATTAAATCAATAAAACACTGTGTTTTCATAAGGGTATTATATTCATGTTATTAACTGAAACAAGATGAAGAAACTCTCTTGCATATCCTGCCTTTTAATTCACAGAAAACTCCTCACCTTTGATGCAGGGAGTGATATTGCTTAATTTAAGAGTATTGTTTAACTAATTCATCAGTGACTTGGGTGAAGGGGCAGATGCCTCCCCAGCAAGTTCACAGATGACACAAATCTGGGAGGAGGGGCCTATACCACAGAGGGCTATGCAGCCCTTCAGGACTTGAGCAGGCTGGAGAGATGGGCAGAGAGGAACCAACTGAAATTCAGCAAAGGCAAATGCAGGGTCCTGCATGTGTGGAAGAATAACCCCCTGCACCAGTATAGCCTGGGTGCTGACCTGCTGGAAAGAGCTCTGTGGAGAAGGACCTGGGGGTCCTGCTGGACAGCAATCTGTCCACGAGCCAGCAGTGTCCTGGGGGACAAGAAGGCCAATGGGATCCTGGGATGCATTAGGAACAGCATTGCCAGCAGGTCAAGGGAGGTGATCCTCCCCCTCTACTCAGCTCTAGTGAGGCCATATCTGGGATGCTGTGTTCAGTTCTGGGAGTCTGGACCATTTCTCATAGGAAAGGCTGAGGGAACTGGGCCTGTTCAGTCTCAAGAAGAGATGACTGAGAGGGGACCTCATCATTGTCTCTAAGTGTCTGAAGGGCAAGTGTCAGGAGGATGGACTCAGGCTCTGTTTGATGTTGCCAAGCAATAGGACAAGAGGCAGCAGGCAGAAACTGATGCACAGGAAGTTCCACCCGAACATGAGGGTGATCTTCTTTGCTGTGTGGGTGACCCTGCACTGGAACATGTTGTGGAGAGAAGTTGTGGAGTTTCCCTCACTGGAGATATTCCAGACCTGTCTGGACCCTGTGCCATGTGCTCTGGGATGACTCTGCTTGAGCAGGGAGTTTGAACCAGATGACCCACTCTGGTTCCTTCCAACCCACCCAGTCTGTGATTCTGTGATATGAAGGAGTAAAGATTTTTTTTATTTCAGATCCCCTGTGATGTAGAGAGACCTACAGACTTAAGAGTTGTTCTTCCTGTTTGTTTTCATATTCAGAAATAAACCATCAGAAGAGAACATACAGGAATTGTACTTTGTCCAGATGCCAACAGCATACCAGAGAGGTCCAGCTGGCAGCCTGAAGACCAGAATCAGCCTTCCTTCTAGCCCACCGTGTCTCCTCTGAGGAGGTAGGAAACAGCTGCTTAGGAAGCACACTTGGACCTAAGAATCAAACATCTTCCCCCATGGCTGTGAAACATTAGGTGGTTAGAGCTGCACATGAAGGAGGGGATGGTACTGGCATCAAGCCTTCTTCTTTGCTCATAGATTCCTACCAGAAACATAGGAGCTCCTCTGAGAGACCATGAAAGATTTCTGTGATCTCACCCTACCAGCTGTGGAAGTAGGTGGCCAGTTCTGCTAAGGGGTTTTACAATGTTGAAGAAAATCTTGAAGAAAAAGCCAAGATCCTTCCTCCCCCACCAAAAAACCACCAAAAAACAGAAAACCAACCCCCAACAAAAGAAACAAACAAAACCAACCAACCAACCAAAGAAAAAAAGAGCATGAAAGACATCAATCAAAGACAACTGAGCAAAGACTAATTATTTACCTCTTCACCGACAGGTAGTATGGATAGATTTTATTTTAAAAAGCCCTGTGAGTGCATGTCTGATCAAGGCAGGCTACAAAGGAATGTGTAGCTGTTTGTCAATGCAGCCATGTACCTTCAGAGTAAAATAACTATTCCTTTACAATAAAGCAAGTAGCTCCATGAACTCCACTACTCTTGAAGCACAGTTTCCTAGCCATCTTAAGCCTGTGACTCACGGAAACGAAAAAGTTTGGATACCTTTAAGGGCTCTCTCTAGTGTAGAGTTTCTGATGGCTAATAAGGGTTGATAAAGGTTAACAAAGGCTCCCATTTTTTTCCTTTCCTTGTTGAGACACTGAGATGGTCTTTCTTACCTGCCTGGTCAGTGAACAAAGCTTGTCTTTGAGACCTGCCATCCCCAGAAAAGAGCCAACAGGATCAAGAACTATCTGGAATATAAAGCAAGGCAAAGACAGGATCAACAGAAACTCAAAGTAAGTCACTGGAGAGCAGGGTGTATTTGGATGCTTTACAACAGGCTGCAGGGTGTAAACTGCAGACTGTCCATGACACAAGCTCCTCAGGTGTCCATAGAAGAGTGCAGGTACAGTTCACAGACAACAAAGCTATAGAGGTCCACTCTGCTGCTGTCTTGAGGTAATCTTTGCCAGTTCAATGGACAGGTAAATCCATGCAGAAAAGGTTTGTCCATTGAAAAAGAAGATGAAAATTACTTTGAAGTGCTACAATGGGACCCACTGTGATGGGAGAAGTGTCAGTGGAGGTGACGATGACTTTCTCACCAGGTGACAAGACCATAAATGTCAATGGGCATTTCATTAGAGGGAAGGAAGAAAAGTACAGACTAATAAAAGGCACAATGCTGACAGCAGCTTCTCTACAGCAAACATTTCCGGCCCACTCCTCTGTCATACACACAAAATTTATTGCCACTATGCAATGCATTAACCCTTACTATACTAGCTAGGGCCCAGGGAATAACCATTTCCACACAAGTTATGTCCAGCCATGGGAAGACAAGATTTGACTGCAGAGAGAAGGCTACTCATATCCTGCCCATTCTGCCTGAGATCCCTCTTTGTCTGCTTACCCAGCATGATCCAATTCCTCCTCCCCACACCTGCTGTTATATTCTGCAAGCCTAGAACCCTCTCTGTACACAGAAAGTGTGCTCCTGGTCCTCCCAGCCAGTCTCTCATTGCATGTGCTGATAACATGCTGGCTTCCCCACCCCCCAGCCCTACTTTTCACCTCAACCTGATACTGGATCAGGATGGCCCTCCAGCAATTTCTCAGGCACTGCACTGCAAATGAGGATACCAAGTGAGGGAATTTGCATGTAGCCCACAGCAGACCTCATAGGCTAAAAGCAACCATGCTGTAAGCACACGAAGATCCACAGACTTGGGAACTCTTGATATTTGGAAGAAGAAAATCTTCCCCCACCAGCTTTTCTTTGCATTAATTGCAACCACTCCTATTCTTTTTCTTGATGCCCTCCTAGATCTCCAGGTGTGCGGTACCTCCTTTAGAAAATCTCTTCCAGTTTCTTTTCATTGCTCCTTTTTTCCAGCTTCGCCCGCCTCTCCAGGGACTTCTTGTCTCCTCCTCCCCTGCTGCTCTGGGGAAATGCTAAAGCTAGCTCGTAATTAAAGTGGTTGCAATTCCCCACAGGAAGAGTGGCGCCAGGACCTGAAACCATCCTGTGTCTGTGTCCCCTAGAGACAACCCAGCTATGCTCAGACACCTTGCTGCTCACTGGTCCCGTCACAGACTTCCCCATACTGGCTCCAGCAGGTTTCTTCCGTGTTTTCTCATCTGTGCTAATCTCTTTCCAGTGCTGCAGGCAGGGGATGGGAAGGTCACTCGACAGATGAAGTGAAGATCTCCCCGCCCTAAAAATGACAACAGGGAAAGAGCCATGGGGGAAAACATGAAGGACTGAAGCAAAGTAAGAGCTCTGCCTTGTGCCACAGTGACAGCATTGCCATTTGACCTTCTATTGTCCTTTGCAGTGGTCCAACGCACAGCACAGTGCCTGCCACCCAGATGACATGGAGCATGTAACCTCTGACTGCACGGATTAGCACCTTGCAGGTGTCATGTCAGCATGCCCACAATGTACAGCCCACCCCACAAAACAACAAAAATAAAAAGCTGGCCTGTGCTTCTCCCCATGCACATTCTGCCCCACATGTCCACAGTCATGGCCCCTCACTAGCAAGGCACAGAAGCATGAGAGCATCTTTTGTGCACCACTGAAACACTGCCACAGAGCTGCAAAATCATTTGTCGTTCACCAAACAAGGGTTATGTTGTGTGACTACACATAACCCTTCTGCAGCCCCTGCCCATCATGGCAGTAATATTA
Source organism: Dasyornis broadbenti (assembly GCA_013397935.1). NCBI lineage: Eukaryota > Metazoa > Chordata > Aves > Passeriformes > Dasyornithidae > Dasyornis > Dasyornis broadbenti. Next base: position 346,433 of record VZRN01002958.1, read on the forward strand.
CTCTGGCTAGAAATGTCCACCTCAAGTGTATCTTGGAACAGGGAGACTCTTCATATGGAGAAGACTTTGTAGCTGCATCATATGCCAACATCATCTTTAGAACCAGCCCAGGCAATGTGCCAGGGGTACTGCAGTGTTTAACCACAGTGGGCACCTCTTCATCCGGCGTGTGATGCCGTACAGCCCCTGTCAGGGACTGGAGGTGCTCCTCTGTTAGGTGGGAGCAGGTAATATAGGCTTCAGGAAGCAGAGTTGCACCTCAGTTCTCTGTACTAAACAAAACTCAGCTACAGAATCACACAATCAATTAGGGTGGAAAAAACCTCTGAGATCCTCAAGACCAGCCTATGACTGAACACCACCATGTCAACTGGACCATGGCACTGAGTGGTATATCCAGTCTTTCCTTAAACACCTCCAGGGATGATGACTCCACCACTTCCCTGGGCAGTCCGTTCCAATGTCTAACCACTCTTTCTGTGAAGAAATTCCTCCTGATGTCCAACCTCAGGCTCCCCATGTTCTCTCATCCTGTTGCTAGTGGCTTGGTAGAACAGAGAAACCGCCACCTGGTCCCAACCTCCTTTCAGGTAGTTGCAGAGACTGATAATGTCACTCCTGAGCCTCCATTTCTCCCTTGTCTACATAGAGTTGTTTATCCACAAACTTCAGAATATATACCCAGCATCTATGTTTTAAACCTTTTTTTGTAAACCATCATCAGATGTGATTAAATAAGCACAGACTTGGTCAAAATCATGCTCACACAGAAATACATGTGTACAGTATATATTCATGCTATCAGCCCCACATGCACATACCAATGTACATGTGGATCCAAGTGGAAAAAAGTGCAGAGGCAAAGAAATGTTTTCTGAAGGTAACAAGGTCATGCCTGACACCATTCAAATTATTTATGTGTAGATACAGAAAATCTAGTGGCAGGAATATTCTTTGTAGTAATTTTTCCCAAAGAACATTGAGAGACTGAAGAACCTAATCTTCATATATAAATATAAGGCAGAACCCCTTGCACAGCCAGTTCAAAGCCCTTTGTTGGTGTAAATGAAGTTCAACTTTGCCACCTCATGAAGAAACAGCCCGGATGGGCTCTCTGCCTGGGGATGGCAAGCAGAGGGCAGAACTGGAGCTGGGAGAGCTCCACCCTCAGGGTGGTGCCGGGGGAGTAGGAGGAGGATAGGCAGCAATTGCTGCTCCCAGGGAGGCAATGCACACCCAGGCGCAGCCCCAGGCTGTCACCTTGGCCCGCGTACCTGGCAGCAGCTCCGTCGCTGTGGTTCTGACACAGAAAAGAAGGCAGAGGAGCAGTAACAGTTTTGCTGCCACCAGCAGTCTGCTGCCCTGGGCAACTGCCTGCATTAAGTCTGATAAAATCTGGCACTAATCATGCTGGCCTTGATAAAGCTTAGGCTGAGAGGACTTGGCTCCTTTGGACATTGTTAGCCTATGTTTTTCTTTCAGCTGTGTGACAGACAGTGCGGCAAGGAAACAAATAAAAACATTATCACTGAAGTTGCCCAAAAGTTTTGATTCAATACACAAGAAATTGTTATGGGAAGGTAGAAACGCCTGCTTGGAGATTCATCTTGGCAATATCAGAAATTTACTGTCAGGTGTTTGCATAGAAGATCTCAATAAAAAGAGAAAAATAGAAAAATAATCAAAAGTTTCAAGGAGTTTTGCATACTAATTATTGCAAACAAAACTATTTTGTGTCAAAATGGTCTGGTTGACAATAAAATAATAATTTTGAGTTTGAAGTGTCATTATTTTTGAGATTTAAGTGGTTTATGGCCATAACAGTATGAAATGTCTCATGCTCCTATTTCATGTTACCTCCTGGGGTCTTCAGGAAGACTGCCTATCCCATGAGACACAGCGGTGTCAATCCAAGAGATTCCATGGCCATCACAGCTGTGTGCCACAGCCACCATGAGTAATGGTGCCTGACAGGAGTCCTTGGCGCTTCAGGGAAATGAGACAGCCTCCTGCTTCCTCACAAAAAGAAAAGCAAATGGAAAAGACAGGTGCAGAGATACACTGGTAGCAAGAGTCATGGAAAGATCCTCGAGAGGATCTCAAGCTCGAGACTTACACAGTTCCACTAAGGAGTGCGTCTGCAGACAAATACTGCCTCTGCTAAACTGGGACTGTCAATGGTCTATGAAAAGAGCACAGTGTTAACCAAAAGCCTACATAATAGCTTATGAATGAAGTAATTAAAGATAAAACAACATGACCGTCAACAAACCTTTCAAGCCAGGGGTATTTAAGAAACAATTGGTTGGTATTTCACCAATAAAGGATCTTCCAAACTGACAGGATTATGTAGAAGTAGTTCTCTCATGTGGTGTTTAAATACATTTATATCTTCTTAGAATAAGTTGTTCAGGTAAAGAGTAGAAATGCATTCAGAAAGGATTCTGATAGTTCCACTGCTGGTAGCAACACAACTTTGTAGTTTATCTGTGACTTACACTTCCTTGTCTGCTGATGGTTGGGGCTTTGGAAGGCAGATCTAGGAAAGATTGCTCACTGCTTGCTGGCTGCTTTCAACTGGCCATGCTGAAAACATAAAAATGGACAAGGCAATCTTACCAGTGCTGAAATGTCAGGTTTTAGGTTATGTCCTACCACACAGCAGGACACCAGAACTCAACCAAATGTGCTGTCTTACACTGGAGTGAAAATGTCATCCAGCATCAGCTCAGCCAAATATATCCAACTGCTGGTAAGACATGCAGGGATGTTCCCAATAATGTCTATCTCAACTGTCATCAAGCAATAACTATCATTTCTCCCCAAATCAAAACATAGTCTGCTCAAGAGGGAGCTAATTAAAAAAAGCCAATTCTGAGGAGAAGATTGTCAGGGAAATTTTTAGGCACATAAATTATTAATATAAAAAAGATGTTGTTGTTGTTGTTCAAAAAATAGCTCAAGCTGCTAATCCATAGTTTGGAGTTACTTTTTGGGCAACAACTGAAGCAGCCTGTCTAGGAAGGGATTCTAAACCCATACTTTCATTAAAGTCACGAGTAACAAAGACTTACACCAGAGATTGCAGCAGACTTGTTACCTTTTTCTGGCTGAAGCTGTGCAAATAAGAGAAGAAATATCCACTTAGATACTGAATAAGTAGTCAAGCTAGAACCAGATTTCTTCTCAAAAAATAGTTCTCTTCCTATGCAGAGAATCACTCATCTCAACAACCTACAGTCAGAAAAGAAGATAGATTACATCAAGCATGCTAAAATATCTCCAAATTAGCAATCCCTACTGTAAGGCTCCTCAAAAAACCACACAGATGATTTTCTGGAGGCTGCCCATTATTGGAGCCACTTCCATTTGCAGATGTCCAAAGCAGAGAAGTCTAAAGCAAACAGACTGACATTCCCAACACAATGCCTCTATCTCACGTTTCTGTTAAGTCTCATGCAGAAAACTACACGCAGTAAGAGGATTAAATTTTCAATCCCTGTATCAAAGCATATGGGACTAAATAATCCCAAAACTCCTTTTCCCACATTCCCATTCTCAGGGTCATGACCAGACTATAAAGGGCAGACAGACAGGAGTTGTCATGATTCAAGGAGTAGTTCTACTCTGCTTTCCTTGTGAAAGCACAGCCTTGGCAGTAAATTCACCACTGGTTTACTTTTTTCCCAGCAATATTGACCAAGTCAGTCAGTGCTGCAGGACCTTTTGAATGTAAATCCCGAGGAAGCTGCAAAGTTCATTTCTATTTCACAGCTAATCAAAGGGACCCATGAACCACGGTGCTGTGCTTACAGACTGTAATGGGCACCAACACTCCAGATTTTTTTGGAGCTTGCTGAGATCTGATTTGGCCTTAGACAGCCCATCGTAATCTATTGCCATGGAAACCATCACATTCCTGGGCACAAGGCCACCTTTTCTTGGGACAGTCTGGGTTTTTTCCAGCCCAAGTAGAAGCAATTATTCTAATTAAAAAAAAAAAAAAAAAAAA
>VZRN01002958.1:359216-429355 GCA_013397935.1 Dasyornis broadbenti
CTTTTTTGACTATTCAGCAGATCCAGTTGTAGTTATTGTAGGCCATGCAATATTGTAGTTATATTCAGGCCATGGCTGAATTCATGATTATCAAGACAGACAGACAGACAGACAGACAGACAGACAGACAGACAGAAAAAAGAAAGAAAGAAAGAAAGAAAGAAAGAAAGAAAGAAAGAAAGAAAGAAAGAAAGAAAGAAAGAAAGAAAGAAAGAAAGAAAGAAAGAAAGAAAGAAAGAAAGAGAAAGAAAGAAAGACCCAAACCAGATAATGTAGCTCCTAATGATGACTCTATATCTACATTCTTCCCAGTCTGTTTATCCCAAGATTTTTCATTATGCGTAAAAGTGTTATTAGTCCAAATGATACTGACATTTGATAAATGTGGGTTAGCTGATATTCTAAAACTCAAATGAAAATTTCAGCCTTAGGGAAAAGGAACAGAAAAAATAATCACCTTGGGAGTGTTCAACAATATTAAGACTGGCATCCCGAAGGCACTGGAAATGGCTGGGGAGCCGAGCACTGGGAAGAGCAGCATCTCAACCACAGCTCACTAGCACCAAGAGGCAAAAATTCAGAAGGAAACTAAACACTGCTTGAGGTAGCAAGACTGTAAGGCTATGTGAGAACCACTTTGTGAGACCACCAAGTCAGTCACCGCAGACCATGGTGAATCCAAACTTTCTCCAGTTACCCTTCCTGTACCAGGAAAAAAAGCTGACTGGGAAGGGTCCAGGCAGTGCCAGCTATCTCCGAATGTAATTTAGCAGCACCAACAGAGCATTTGCCCCACCTGGCACAAATCATCCACCGCCCCTGCACATCTAGTGAGGTGCATGCTGTGAGCACATTCTTTGCATTGGACTTCAAAAAGCAATGAAATCCATTTCAGTTTCATTTCCACACTGTCACCGTTTCCTGAGATTCTGGCTTTCCTCACTGCACTTTGTTCTATAATGACTTTCTGGATCTTAAAAATAGCTGTAACTACAAAAAAGGTTCCGTTAGGCTATTCTAAATAAATGAAGGCCCTTTATAAAGAGCTGTGGTGAAAATGAAATAAAAGTATCGTCTGCTCTGCTATCCACACTCCATGTTTTTCAAAGGTGTTGTGTCCAACCTACAGCGTTAACTTTCTGTGTAACAGAGACTTTAACAGTACCAAATCTGGCCATCTCAAATTATGTAATCTACAAGATCTGGTTTCTGCACTCTGCATCCTTAGATCCCCAGGAGTGTGGCAGGAAAGATGTGTGTAGTGAACTTTAGTGTAAAGTGAAATGTTCTTTTTTTGTTTTTCCCATGTGAGTTAAACTAAAAGTCATCAAGCAGTGTTTCAGTATACATGGAAATACAGCAGGATGCTGAGCTGTATTGCTAGTGCTGTATGCAATGGCTGTATGGGGAATAATTGAATCAATGAAACCTGTTTGCAGTGTCTGGCCAGCATGTGCAAGGACACTGCCTGAGTTTTGAGAATGAAGGTGAATGACCGGGAATGCCTGTCCTGCAACCCATGTGGGTGGAGCAGTGTGAGCTTTGAGCTGGGCAAGGAGCAGTGCTTCCCAAATCTAATTTCAAGCAAAGAATTCCTTTAAAAGGAAAAGAGAATTTCATTTTGCAGGACTCAAGTAGTCCCTGAGCTCTTTCCTGATACTGGCAAGCAGGCTGAAATACTGCCAGTAGAGTTTTAGCTTGGTTTCTAAGGAAACAAGGCCTTTGTAGGCACACAGGAGTGTGCATGTCTGTGTGTGTGCATATATGTGAGCTTCTTGGATGCCCTTCACCTCCAAAAGCTTTTGAGCTCATTGGCTGTTTTCAAACCAACTTTGCTGAAGCTATTGAAGGTACAGTATCTTACAAGAGTCATGAAAATAGGTGATCACATAAAGGCTGTGCTGTTCATTCTGCCACTGACAGAAAGGCTAACAGAACCACTCTTTCCAGACTTCAAGAAATCCAGGGTACTGGACACTACTTCATTATTTCCACAGATCATGAATCTGGTTATTTTCCTTTGAAGCATTGCCCAGCAAACACTGGATTAAGTTCCATCAAAAGCCCCTTCTGAGAGCCACTGAACACTGACACACACTGGGTGCAAACTGATGCTGGCAAAGGGACCACAGGCATCAATTTGATAAAGCCCTGCATTGTCTTATGCATTATGTTTTGCAAGGACCACAGTGGCCGAGCATGCTCTCGAGTCTCAGCTGAGTGGGCTTCAGGGTGTTGTACACGTGGAGTATTTGACCAAAGCACCTAAAATCCCCTGACTTGGTTGTTTTTACTGTTGCTTTTCCTCTTCGTGCTGACTCTGCTCTCTAAATGTATCCAGAGAGTGTCTCTAGGAGAGAGGGAATCGAGGGCGCCAATGATGCGGAGATATACTTAATGCAGACACCATTAATAAATCACTGATAGTTAAGATATAGATTGGGTGATGGGTGGCAGATGGGAAGGAGGAATGTCAAATTGCTTTTCTCATATAGATTATTGGATTAACAAGGAAGCAGCGGGCATGTGGCAAACCAGTGTAACAAATTACTATCATAAAAAAAAAAAGATAGAGCTCATCGCAAGCTGGTAATAATGCCATGTTGGCCATTAGCTCTCGGGAGAGGTACTTAGAGCACAACATCCGTCTTCTGGAAAAGAGACGGCCACTGGAACACCAGAGTGAAGGAGGCCCCCATTTGCTTCTCCTTTCCCCTCCCCCTGCCTCCGACGCTAGAGCCCATGCTGTTGAAGCAGGGTGGCCTACAGTAGCTGTAATGAATAATCACCATAGCTTTTAATAAGCACTGCTAATTATTCCCCCCCCCCTCCCGCCCATGACCAGGCATTTGAGCTCCCCTGCACTAAAGCAGACAATATTGGCTTGAGATCAATAGGCAAGCAACAAAGTGGCAAACTGCTTCTGTTCTTGGGTCCCAATCCTGCTCTGTCTGAAGTCAATGACTAAAATCCCATTTGCTTTAAACAGAAACAGATCAAGTCTTGGTTTTTGTGCTACTCCAGCCACCAAGCATGTGTGCCTACCTACACTGAAAGAATTACATACTGTTGTGCTGCAAATAATGATCCCTGATACTCAGTGGAATAAAACTCAGCTTGGCTTTAGTGCCTTCTGCCAGAGTGCTCACTGCCTCCTACCAGGAACTAGGTATGCCTGTGTGCAGAGAACAAACACAGCAGAACTACAGGTGTTATGCCGTTAGCAAAGTTAATAAATAAATAAATCTTCTAAAGTTAATAAATTAAGCAATGGGGCAGCTGTGAAAGTCCTATGCTGAGAAAAGAAGGAATGAGTAGCACAGCATAGCGTAGCATAGCCCAGACCAACTATTTTGGTCACTAGTAAGTTATTTATGGGTTCAGTCCCTTGGTCTCACAGAATTCCATTTCAGCTTAGGCTGGGTAAAACCATGTTTTTCTTCCCTCCCCGAGCATGTCTCCATATTCTGTTTTTGGACATCCTGCCTTAATATATAGGAAGCTGCAACCCTCTCCCTTTAAACCCCCTCCTGCTGCCTCAGCTCAGCAGAGCTTCTCATCCCCCAGCTGCTCACACAGGCTCCCTACCTCCAAAGAGTGCAGCCAGTGTGACTTTAAAAAAAAAAAAAAAGAAATCGATTTCCAGACTTGGAGTATTTTTCTTAGCCTTGAAGCATGCTGAAGCAATAGGGTTGGCACAATGATGCAGGGAAGCCTTCCTCTCACTTGAGTGCCTTTCTCATGTGAGCAGGGACTGCTGCTGCCACAGCAGAATCCAGCTGTTGACAGCCCCGGGTGCTCACCACGGAGGAAGCTTGCACGCCTTTCAGAGCACGGGCAGCAAGGTGTGTCTGGGGGGCTGCAAGGCAGAGCCCATCTTGTGCATAAAATCATAGGCAAGCACATAATCAGACATGGTATTTTAGCAGGTATGTGCTACAACGCCTAGCGATGGTTGCCCAGCTGGTATTTGACTTCACAGTGGTTTTCTCTGAACCCTGTGCTCCTCCTGCTTCGTGTGTGTGACAAACCAGGGTTGTAGAAGAGTAAGGAGCAGATCCCGTCTGGTGACACCCTTCTGATGCCTCAGACCCAAAGCCCAGCTCCTGCATGAACCCTCTCCCTGCCATCTCTGCATTTCCATCCTCACCTCCTTCATGCTGATCTGACCTCAGCCTCCCCTTTCCTTCCTCTCTGCCAGCTCCTGGTTCCATGCAAGGTGCCCATCCTTTGATCTCTGCCCCATTTGCTCCACTCTTTTGCGCAGGCAGTTGGGTTCTCTAAAAGCCTTGTAATTTCATTTAGCTGCTGACCCTTCGGCTCCAGGCTGATTTTGGCCAGAAGCCTTGGAGAGTAGGACACAGAAAGGCAAGAAACACCAGGAAGTTTGGAGAGGGTAGTTTTCTAGTTTCAGTGGTCAACTTCCACATCAGAAAAACCACTTGTGCTGTTGGTCCTCAAAAGTCATTTTCTCAAGACTGAGACGTCACAGGCAAACTGGCAAGGGCACCAAGCGCCTTGTTGGTGCCACCCAAATCCCATGCCAGATCTGTGATCAATCAGCTTCTGCTTCCAGGGTTATTATCTGGTGCTTCCCACATGCACAGAATTAAAACTCCATTAAAGATGAAGTGCGTGCATTTCTCCATGTGCGCATTCATGCGTACACTTAATGTCTCAGGACTGGTGGGACCGGGCTGGGACTGTCATTACAGCCACGCCACAACCTGCCACAGGCGCCAAGGGCTCTCCATGGAAACTCTAATCCCTGTGAAATGGGATCTTCATTTGTTTTTGTTTTAAGAAACCCACAAAAAATAGCTGAGAGATCGCAGAGCTAGATAGAAAGCTTTAAGAAGGCAAGAACACCAACACCTTGTCACACAGACTGCCCCTAGCCCTATTCCCCAAACAGTCAAGCTGGCTTTTAGGGTTTGTTTCTGAAGACACAAGTTATTTATGATTTCCACCCACCTCTCAACACATACCTCATCTGTTGTCTCTCCTTTGTTAGCAAAAAAAAAACCCAGATAAAAATGGAGGGCAATTTCATCACCTACACATTTTTTTCCTATATAATTTATCCTGGACAGATGAATAGAAACGATGGAAGTGGTTTAAATGTTCAGTGGAGAAGCTGTTTGTCCATCATATGCTTAAGGGAAAAAATAGCAACACCACCCACTGATTATGCAGTCAGTATTATAGCTTTACATATGCTGCTGTGTGGAATGAATTTGGGAATGACAGTATCATTGTATACCAGTTGAGGATTCATTTTCTGGCTAATCTATAGCTCAGATCATTACTCACAAAGCACAGCTCTGGCCTGGCTTTCTCACTGTGCTGTAATAACAAAGTTAGAGAGTGCTAAATCTAACCAATTTCCACACAGCATTTCACTGCCTTTATTGTGGCATTGGTGCCACAATTTCAAGGAGGGATGGAATAAAACCACTCTATTTCCAATTTCCTGCCCAGCGCATCTGGGTAGAGCCTCACATCCAGCCTGTCCAAGCAGCTGCACATCTGCAAAGCACTGGGCACTTTCAGGTCCCTGTCCTGGGAGCCAGACTTGCCCCACAAGTGTTGTCACCTCCTGTTAGCCAGCACAGCAAGGATATCACAGGACTAGGTGCTCTCAACAACCAACATCAGGACGTGGCATGAGATGATAAAGTGCTGAAATGCTAAACTAGACCTGATTTAAAGGAGTCCAAAACCCCAAACCCTAAAAGACCCAGAAAAGGCCCCAATTCTGTTCTCCATAGGAAACATGGGTATTTGTCAATGAGGAAATGCTCCTGCTTTGAGTGTCTTTATGGTGTATGGCCTCCTGAGTTACAGGCCAGTGCAACATGGCCCATTTATAACACAGAGCAGCAGACATTACATGGGAAACAGCAAGGGCCACTATAAACATTTGATTTATGGAATTAAATAAAATGTGTTTATCAAGCCAGTGAGGTGCATATAAAGATAAGAAATTGTGCCAAGTGTATAAGAAGTCCATATTCTAACACACTGTCAGGGTTCAAATAAAGACTTCAACAGCAACATTTGGCAAAAATAAAAAAGAACTGCAGCTTCTCTAGGCATCCTTTGAAGGCTGTTTGTCGATCTATGGACCATGGGCTGTCCTCACCCTCTCAGGCCACTGGGCCAGGTGGTTCCAGGCCTTCTCTTTACTGGTTAAAGTGCCAGGTGCACCTGCAGGATTTAAAGCATATAGGTCTTTGTGCAGGAAGCTAATCTCTTGAATTTTATCCGTTAATTAACTAGATGCCAACTGGAGAGTACAGGTGTTTGGCAGTTTCATGAGACACACACCACAGAGGCAGCAGCTGCTGTTGTATTACCTGAAACTGCCAAATGTTCCTAACTTGTAGCCCAGCACAGAGGACTGTACCAGGGGTGACCCAAATGCTGTGACTCTTGGTGCTGCAATGAGATTTTGGTCAGCCTTAGCTGTGGAGGAGGCTCAAGTCTCAGACTGATAAGCCCCAGCAGTTTTAACCATTTGATTTAGGATGTTGTGGTCCCAGCTGTGTTTCTGCCTGAGGTCTGACACAACAGCAGGGATGCTCCATGGTACTTGTGCCAGTATCTCTGCTCCCATGGTGCTGGTAAGCTGAGGGAGAAGCAGTCAAGAAAGCAGCATGACTGGCAGCATGTGGCAGCAGCAAAGGTCACAGCCCCCAGCTGCGCCTGTCCCAAAATCAGGAGTGCATTTCTCGGGTTGTTTTATGGTGGGGGAAAGGAGGAGAAGGATCACTCATACTCCACAAACTAACACAAAGGTCTGAAAGATGACACAGCATCCCCATATCTCATCTTCAGCCCTGCCAGTGCCATATGTTTGAAGCAGGTCTTGGCAGCCTACAAAAATGGGATGGTTGGGAATGGATCTAAATGCCAAAGCCCTTGTAGCTTCATGTCCAGAAAATGCACAGCCAGGATGGGCTTCAGATGAAAAAAATATCCAAGTTTTAAGACAAACAGCCTCCCTTCTCTGAGTGCCACTCTCCCTTCCCCCATCTGTCTTGCCTTGGTTTTGTTTTTGTTGGGGCTTCTGGTCTGTAGGTGGGAGATAGCTGCCAGGTAGTCCAAACTGGAAACAGTTCAGGATCTGTTCCCACTGCTGTGTCCCAGGCCACCATCTATCTCCGAGTCAGAGCTTTAAAAAAAATGAGTTTGAAGGTGGTGTAACAAACATAATTAGAGATGCCCATTGCCCTGCCATGAGCACAGAACAGCAATGGCCATAGCTGAGGGGAGGCAGTGGTGAGACCCTGAGAGAATATTCAATGAGCATCCAGGCTTGATTTTTCAAGGGATGCTTAAGATTACAAAGCATCCAGCTCCCATAAACCTCCTCTGAAAACCCACACCTCCTGCAGGGATGAGATGTAGCATGCACCCACTGAGTTTGTCTGCAGGAACTACAGCATGCCTGATGCAGGCACAGGGATGACAGAACAGCAGGGTTCCCTGAGGTGAGGCCACCGGAGCTGTGAACAGAAAAAAAGGTTTCCCCCCACACCAACCCCCATCTGGTTATCATGCTCCAGAACGGTTTTGCATGTGCAAGATATCTATAAGGCCTGCTGCCAACTTTTTGTCAAAGCACTGATTTTTCGTGATGTGAGTTACTGCTTTCTTCTAGTAATTATTGATAATGCTCTTGGATGAATTACAGACATTTAAAAATGAATTAGACTGTATGTGTGTCTGTCCCTCCAGTCCCCTTTCTGTTTCTCCACCACAGGATTTATGGCTTTGAAATGTTGATACATATTCATTACAGCTTCTAAGACTTGAAAGGCATAGCTAAAGGGAGAGCTCAGATCAACAAGAATGTGAAAGCAGCAATGAAAGCAGGATCATGGCTGTGAGCACAGTGAGTAAGCAGCATTTGAGCAGTTAGCACAGGGAGCAAGGTACCAGGTCTGAATCCTGGTCCCTGTTCTGCTGCTGTCTCTGATGGCTGCAGACAGGACTTGGTGACCTGGCTCCCTCAGCCACAGGATTGACATGGTGATGCTTACCGGGCCTCTGAAGCATTATGCGCCATAAATGCAATCTCAAGTGACAAATGAATCCAGCCATCACCTTTCCTGCCATTTCCAGTTGTCAAAGCAATGAATCCAATGAGAAATTCTTTGGGGAAGAAAGGAGCCCTAAGCAAGTACCAAATCCACAGGTGAAAGCATCCTGTGCTTGTAGTGTTGAGAGCGGAATCCCAGTGGCAGATGGTGCACACGCACTTTTGTGCAGGCAGGCACACGCTGGCACACATGCTCCGTGCTTCCACAGAGGCACGTTTTGTTCTGTCTTGTTTTGAAGATTTCCCAGCCCAGAAGTTCAAACAATGTGGACATGTTGGATGTCTCTTCCATGCCTATTCCTATAGTCCAGGATGTGGTGAGGAAAGGCAGATGAAAGATGGCTGCGTTAGGGCTGTTGCAATGGTGCAGGTGTGAAGAGAAGCAAACCCTCTTTGTACCAGTGGGGTGGCCTGGTGTCAACACTTTCATCTGGCGCTTTTTTCCGCTTTCCCATTGCATCTTCCTGGGTGCATTTCTTTGACGTAAAGGTGTGTCTAGTGCCAGAAGGCATTTGGCTAGTGGCCTTCATTCATAGCAAGCCAGAAAATCATAGTTGGTAGGAATTCAATCATTAACCTGCAAGAAAACCCTCTCAACTGAATTTTAACTTTGGAGAAGTTTTGGATATTACCAACCCGGTATTTTTTTTCTATAAAATCAATGCAGCTGGAGAATTCCCAGGCAGGCCTGGCTGTGACATCTGAGCAGTTCTGCCTCTCCCTGGCACAGCTTCAGAATGCAAAATTTGCATTTGGGGCATCTTCAAACTCCTGTGTGAAGGCACATTCACCTGTTAAAACTCTGACTAGAGTCCTCACTTAGTGCCTTTACAGTCAAGACACCACCTGCAATTTTTTAATTTCTTCTTGAGAATTGCTTTATGCTTGTGTTAAATTCAAGGGTGGTGAAAAGTTTCATATTAACAGCAATTTCATATTAACACAGAGCAGGTTGAGTGCTAGCAATGCTTGAATAAGCTTTTTCCTTACAGATTCTGATGCTAATGTGTCTCCAATACAATCCCCAGAGATGAGAGACTCGCTTTCACTTTCCAGCCTCTCTGCCAGGCTTGCCTGTGAAGGAGGGAGACAGTTTCCAGCAGTGATGGTATTTCTGACATGCACTGATCGAGTAGGAACTGGACTGGGACTAAGTTCATTTCCTATCGGCTGACAGCCAGTCAGCACGTGATAGAAGCTTGCAGTCCCTGCTGGTGTGGGGGCTGGATTCATATTGGCAAACTCCACATGAAAAGGCTGTCTAACCCATTACTAAACTGTCGATGCCAAGACATTTCTCTGTCTCCTGTGAGTATTCATTTTATAGTCTTTATGATGAATAGCCCTTGATATAAAATAGTCGGGGATAAAAAGGTACAAAATAGAAAAAAGCATATACAGGAAGAAAGCATAGCTCTTTGTTTCTTGATGCACAAAGATCTATCTCTGAACTCTGGAAATATGCAGGCTGGATAAGACATGCCATTAGATTTACAAAGGAGACCTTCTTTTGTCCCTTACACAAAGGTCACATCTGGAACATAGGCTCAAACCATCACGTGCAAAGAGGGATGCGAAGCGTGTTTCCAGGAACCCTGACCAGCTGCACTCCCCAGGGATGCTCTGTGAGAATGAAATGGGACTTGCTGTAGTTGAAGCGAGTGCCCCTCCTTTCCCTAGTGCACCCAGAAGGCAGGTCACATAAGGAACGATCCTCAGATAAACAAACACGTCTTAGGGAAGAGTGCCTGGGCTGAGCACTTTGCCATCTATGGCAAAGCACAGGGTATGAATTTATACTCTCACTCACCTTGTCCTAAGTGCATCGTAGAAAACTCAATAAACCCATCACACAGCAGAAATCATTTGTCAGCCCCCAGCTCTGATTTCTCTTGGGTTTCTTTTGGGGTATTTCCTCTGCCCTTGTTCTGCAGCTCCCTCTTCCTAGGGTAGAGATTGCAAGATCCTCTCGGTAACATGGATCAGGCAGAAGGCACAGGCCAGGCACTTGACAGCATAAGGGTCCAGTGTGTCTATGCAAATTTTACACTGGGAGGGAGCATGGCCAAGTGTGGTGGTACGTAAGCTATGAAATTTATTCCTTAATTTACACACATGTGACACTGTACAGAGCACTGAAGGGCTGTTCCTTAAGCTGTTCAAGAAACAGCAGCTGGAGTGCAGGAGCAGTGGTTTGGGGAGTCAGCCCTGCTAGCCAACTGATGAGATGCCTTAGGACAACACCAGCCCAGGTGAGGCACAAAACATGTATTTAGGCACCCTTTCCTGGAAGGGCTGAACCATGCCCCAAGTGCTACTGGAGAAGCTCCTTACTGAGGTCATGCAATACAGCTGTTGCACCTTCATCAACCATCACAAGTAAGTTGGTGGCTTTGGCTTACAGTGGCAAGATAGTTCTGTTTGAGAACAGGCTGCTTTAACTGGCTTTCATCAGCACCTTTCTCCCAAGATACGGAGAGTGTCAGAAAGATAGCAGCAGTGCTTTAGGGGTAGCTGGACGCTGCTGTTCTAAATTAATAGCAGGACAACCTCCATTCACATATCCTGGTGTGAAGTGCATGAGGAGGCTTAGCCACAGGGACTGTAGTTCTCATGACACCAGTGCATGGTCTCCTTACAAGCAATCCTATCATATCCATCAAGTAAATTTCTGAGGGTAGATTAGACTCCAAGTGGACTGTATATTGCCCTCTGATAACAGGCTACCTGGTCTCATGCTGTCTGTGTCCATTGTCTCCCACAGCCAGGCCACTCAGGAGAACAAACAACAATTGGAAGCTTGGAGAGTCAAAGACATAATGCTGGAAGTTGTTTCAACCAGCAAGCCATGAAAGGTCTGCAGTTAGAGGAAATCTGTGTCTCTAAAAAGACGTGAAGAGGTTTCTGTGGACCCAGCCAGGGCATTCCAGCTAAATGGCATGCCACGCTCTTGAGCTGCAGTGGACTGTCACAGACCTAACAGACTAAGGCAGATACAGGCCCACACAGAGGGCAGTGCAGGATACCAAAAGACTTAATTCAAACTTAAAACCACAGCTCCTTGCTGATATTGGAAGAGGTGGGCACATTAAGGATTGGGGAGCAAACTCCAGGCCATTACTAAGAGATACAGTAATTGCAAGCTATGGATTTAAGGAGCTAAGTTGTGGGCAAAGAGATATGGCATGGGGAGGAATAAAATAAATCCATGTGAAAGGAGTTCATTGTCCATGCCAGAGTGTCCAGAGTGTATGCACACACCAGAGCCTGGATCTGTGCTGCTGGCTGGCTTCCCAAATAAGTGCATAACAAAGCAAGAAGGAAATGGCAAAATCTATTTCCCTGATATTATGGAAGGGGAAACAAATTTTTCCTCAGAAGGGAAAGTCCAGCATTTTTTTTTTTTCACCTGTTCAGTAAGCCACAGAACCAGCAAAAACAGCAGTCGTCTCTCTTGGACAGAGTCTCTTCCTCCTTTCACTGCCAATGCCTGTCTCTGGCAGGCTAGTTTAGAGACTCATCTGAGCTGAAGGACCAAATGCTTTTTCTTGATAGCACCTCTATTCATGTGTGCAAGAGGAGAACAGGAGGTATCTGAGCTGGAGCTACCTTCAGCGACAGAAGTTGAGTGGTGTCTCACACTCCATGAATGCTCAGGTGTGCGCACACACACACATGCTGTTAGCACCCCCAGCCTCAGGAGGCAACAAGCTCATCCCTTCTGGCAAGGGCTGTGCTCCCAGTGTATGCCAGAGGATCACAGAGTCTTCTGCATGCCCCTCCTGCCATTCTACCTCCTACACATGGAAAATTGCGTCACTGGCCAGGAAGTACTCTGTAGGAATAGCTATGGTTGCAAGCCTCCTCCGTCACTAATGCCTCGAGTCCCTGCGATCACAGCTACTTGAGGGATGTGAGTGGTCTTGGCTGTTTCAGATTTCAGTGAGATGCTTGAGGGAGCTTTTAAGCTATGCCACAGCTCTCCTTCTTCATAATCCAAGACAGGTCTCCTTCCTTTTCTTCTTTGGCGTGGATCAGAAAGCTGATCCTTATATGCTAATATGCTTATAAGCTGATTTTTCCCTGTATGTTCTTAAACTCATCTATATATGTAACAGCTGTATCTTTGAATTGCTAGCACAAGATCAGTTCTTGAAGAAAAAGTGTACGGATTCATTCCTATTCTCACTTTTAAAACCAGACAAAGAATTCTTAAATTGGCTGGCTTTGAGCAAGAAAGTAATCAGCAAAGAAGCAGAGGAGTGTGACTATTGATCTATTTATCTGCCTATCTATCTATCTATCTATCTATCTATCTATCTATCTATCTATCTATCTATCTAATGTGTGTGTGTGTGTGTGTGTGTGTGTGTGTGTGTAGTGTCTCTGAAAAACACTCTAAAACCCTTCTGTATGCTAATTTTTCCCTTTGAGTTTCCAAGACAACAGTGGTTTCATTCAGTGCTGTCCCCATATAACTCCCTGGTCCTCTCTCTTCAGAGATGACTGCATGGTTTGTGAGGACACTATTTTTTTTTTCTCCATTTGTGTACTTTTTTCATATATTTCTAATCACCCATACTAGCCCTGGTATCTGTGACTATCAGCACACAGAGTTAACCCAGAAGAAGCTCTGGTTTGATCCTGAGGAGAGCATCACCATCTCTGGTACAATGGCACATTGCATGTGAAGTCACTTATTCCATTTTCAAATAAACTATCTCACTTGACTGGGGGGTAGAACTAGGTCCATGGGAAGGTTCTGTGCTGTCACACTCTGAAGATCACCCCTTAACCTGAGAAACCTGTTGTTTGGTATAACTTGTTCTGCATCTGTATCCAAAGGCACTCAGAGGCATGAGCCCTCATTAAATTTGTACTCTGGGAGGCGTCTCAGTAACAGGTAGCAGTGGTTGTGCCCACTGCATATAGTAAGATTTAGCAGCATTTTTCCTAGACTGGCAGCCACTCAATAGATGTTATTTTTGCATAGGCAGGTACCAGCAGTCATGTTGATTCATTTTGCCACTGCCACTGCTTATGCTCTGCAATTTGGAGTTTCCTGGTAATGCAGCTATGCAAGGGAAGCCTGCAAAGGTAATGCATCAGTGCCTATTTCTTTCCATATTTTCCACTGGGTACAGGCCCTTCTAGAGTCTGAAGTGCTCACCTGCTGTGAAACAAACCTGAAGGCTTGTCTTGCTATCCCTTTCATAAGAAGGTTGTTCTTCAGCCCTGGGATCTCACCTGTGGGAACACTTTCCTAATTTCCAAACTATACTCTTCACTAGTCTTCATTTCTACTGAAAGCATCAGTCCAGCTCCTCTCTTCCTTGGCTGAAAACTCAAGTCATTTACCAGTTACACCACTGTCTTCTCCCACGTATCTCCATTTCTGTCCCACTCAAACATTGCTATGAAAAATCTTGATTAGCAGGGTTCAGGAAACTGCAGCAGGATATTACAAATTTCTAAATACTGCTAAGATTGTGGTGGCTCAGATTGTGATTTGAAAGAGGCTTCTTCTCCACCTTTGCTAGTAGTTCTTATTCCTTATCAGTCCAGAACATCAAACTTGCTCTCTACCAAATAGGATATCGGTGCTGGTGGAATATAAGCAAGTGCTTATGAAAGCAGCGTGGTTCCTAGGGTGGTACAGAAAAGCACAAGAAGAGAACTGAATGGCTGCATAATTTGTGAAGAAGCTGTGAATCAGATGTTCCTGTTTATGTTTTTTTTCCAGGCTTCATTTTCCTGCTCTTTAAAATAAAAAGCAGCAGAAAGACAGATTCCAGGTCCAGGCCTGGTTTAGAGCAGCTTGTATTTGGTGCATTCAGAAACTTATCCAAGTTTGATAGGGGCATGTGCAGCTCTGTGTGAGAAATCTGCTGGGAAATGGATTCTTCCCTCCAGAAAGCTGGAGAAACTGCTCATATTTATTGTTGAGGTAAAGTGAACAAAAATATAAATGTTCCAAGACATTATAGATATAGATTGTGTAGCTGTAGAGGTGGAAGGGTGCTATGTAGCATTGCTGGACACTGGTGTGCCCATGGACTCACTGTAGGATATAAGGCAAAGTGTGTCTCAGTGCTCCATCCATGAAATGCACATGACAAGACACAGGAAACGTGGACAATTCTACTTGTATTTTTAAAATCTATTGAGATCTTCTACAAAAATTGTTAAAAATGGACAAAACATTTTTAAATCTAAATCTTACTGTTTCAGGGGAGTAGATATACTGAGAGGATGAAAAGAACAGATCTAATGGGACATTCAGATTTCATTTTGATCTTGAACTTGGTACACATACCTTTGATTTTTAAAGTAATTGACTTGTGAATGTGAGAACTATTTTGGGAACCTGTGTTGCCTTTAGAGCTCAAGGAGGGAAAGATTTTTGACTACAAAACATACAGGTAGACACAGGTGCCCCTTTCAGTCTGACACTTCAATTATGACAAATTTTATGTATTATTCTCAAAAAAAAAATTAAAAACATAAAGGTAGCTAGTGCCACACCACAAACAAAGGAGCTTGGTAGTCAGGTGCCCTTAGCTATATTGCAGCCTTGCCACTACAGAAAGTCACTCCGGAAGCCTCCATCACCCTAAGAGATCTTTGATCTTCAAGCACAATAAGCAGGTTATTACAGCTCTCCAGTGTTCCTGCAGAACAGCAAACAATCAGATCAGCTAAGAAGCAGCACGTACTCCTTCAGTTCCCAGAAGTGCTCTGTGCAAGATTAACAGCGAAATGGCTTTGTCTACAGGAGCACGCCTTAGCATCACATGTCATAAATCTCTGCTCTAACCCAACTTTGATTATGTGCATTTATAAAGTACAGGGGATCAAATACAAGGGAAAGAGGCAAATAATAGCAAATAGAAATGAAATAAATAATAAGAATAAATTTTGAGCAGCAGAGAAAGAAAAGCCTCAATCAATCTGCAGCATGATTGCACGGCATGGACCCAACTGTTGAACAACTGCTGTGTGGGAGCAGTCACCCCTGATTTGTCCAGGAATAGCTGAGGAGATCACAAAGGTGGCAGCTTGATTCTCAGCTTGTGACAAACAACATGGCACTAGCTATTTACCTGAGGTAACAGAACTGTGTATGAAAAGCCTGTTCCCAAACATGGCAAATCCTAATCACAGACATTCCTCCTACAAAGACAAATCATACCTGCTTCCTACAGCACACAACTTTGTGTGGAGCATCAGGATTTACAGAGCATTTGCCTTAAATGTTATCAAAGTCAGTTTTCATGTGTCAGGCTCAAATTTTAAGAGAGCTAGAGATTTTTACATAGCGCTTTAAGGCACATTTTACAGTTCAAAAGCAGATTAAGTTGCCCTATAGATGTGAAAAATTATGCATTTTGGCTGTGTTTTGTCTAATCACACTTCAGAAGAGGGTCAA
Organism: Dasyornis broadbenti; assembly: GCA_013397935.1. Taxonomy (NCBI): domain Eukaryota; kingdom Metazoa; phylum Chordata; class Aves; order Passeriformes; family Dasyornithidae; genus Dasyornis; species Dasyornis broadbenti. Next base: position 374,753 of record VZRN01002958.1, read on the forward strand.
GCACAACCCAAGTCCTCTGTCAGTTCTGTTCACACCTGTCTGTCACTAGCAAGTGCAAAGGTCTTTAACAACACCATCAGTCAAAGGAGGAAACAATGCAGAGTGCAAAATGGCTCACAGTGAGTCACTTGCTGCTCCATGTACAACTGGCAGTCCCAAAAAGGAAGCATGTGCTTGTTGTGTGATCCTGAATTTACTACTATGGATTAGCATATTTTTCCCTACTCTTGCAATAGCTCACTGTGGGATTTACAATATCATGTGAAGGTCCCTTTTATAAACTGCTGCCTATAATAGCTGAAACAGTGAAAATCACCAAAGACAAGCTCAGTTCTGGCTCAGAATTTTAATGCATTTTACAGGTGGGATTTTATATTTGGAGCAGATTTTTGTAGTCCGTATTTAGAAAATTTAGAAATTTAGCTTTCACCCAGATAAACCCAAACAGTGTCACCTTTTACACTAAACATCAGCTGATGCCTTCAGGTCTGAGGTAATGATTATAGATCAAGTTGACATAAGAACTTACAGTCAGCTATCCTTGGTTACATCTAAGGTCCAGCTGGCCAGGACCCTTTAGTCCATCACTGAAGGGAGGAAACTACTTGGAAGGTGCTTATTCTTAAGAGACCAAATAGAAAATATATGTCTGGAATATCCAGTAACACCCCCCACCAAAAATTCCCTCCAACGCACTGCAACTGGAGTTTCATGAGCCATTGTTGATGTCTCTATAACCCTCAGTAGGCTTCCCTTTTCTAAACTTCACAGTCCTGACCCCTCTGAAGCCCACATGAGCAAGCATATAGCACCTACAACACCTGCAGCAAAGGTTTTCACATGTGAACCACAAATTCAAAGAACCACATCCTTTTAATGGCTCTGTTTCAGCTGTAGGTTTAATGCAGTCATCCCAAAAACAGGAGCTCATTTAAGTTCTGAATCAAATCCAAGGCCAAGAGGTGTGGACATTGTGAAAGTGTAGAGTCAGGATATCTGGGTCCTGACTGATGGTCTAGCTCATGGCAATTCTTGACCATCCTTGTAGATTGACATCTGCTTCTTTAACCACCTTTGACACCCTGCCCAACCCTGGCAGGGACCCAGCATCCCAAGGCCCAAGCCCATTACCATGAGGGATATACTTTGAGGTTACAAAAGCACCTTAAACGCCATCATGGGCTTCAAAATCGAAGGCCCCAAAGAAATGTGCCTTGTCCTGTCTCTTCTTTCAGCTCCAACATGCTCTTTGTGCTGAAGCATGTTCACTCAGAGCCTGGTGGGAAGATGCACCACGGAGGCACATTACTGGAAAAGAATGGGGAAGCAGGACCCATCTCATGTTAGTAAATAATGAGAAGGGTGATGCAAATGCTTCAGTCAGCTCCAAGGCTGAGTAAGCTGAGCTGAGAGCTGCGCAGTGAACATCTCTATTCACAGATCAGCCCAACAGGATCCTGTACTTACTGTTTTGGAATAATTCTAAGCCTAATTTCAGGTGTAGTGTAGAAAGAAGTTAGGATCAGATGTGCTGAAGAAGTGAGACAAACCTTAGCCTATGAAGCTCAGCTTATTCTCCATGATATCACTTCTGCCTCATTAACCTAAGGGTAAATTAAAGTCAGGATAAGGAAATTGTTTGTTGGAAAAGGGGAAAAGACAGCATTCCCTCACACAAACATCAGCGCATCCACACATCCTCACATACACATACAGAGCTTCTACTTAAAAGGAGGGAGCACTGTGAAGAGGCCAGCAATCTGTACTCATTTTCTACCCTCAGGACCACAGAAATTAAAAGCTCCTTGAGTTCACCCCCTGCCCCCGAGCAGGGTCAGTGTTTGTATAAACTTTCCCTGAGGATTATCCTACTACTCTGAAAAACCTCTGGTGCTGGCAATTCCTGTGGTATTCCTAGACCATATATTCCTGACCTCACATACATTTTTGGTAGCCTAAAAACTTGCCCTAGTGTTTAGCCTGAGTCTCCTTTACTGCAATTTAAACTCAATATTCCTTTTTAAACCCTCAGTGGAAAACAAGACAATTTAATTTCCTTTGTCTTAGTAGCAATTTCCTATATATTTAAAGACTTGTTTTCCTTCTGCTTCCCTCTAGAGCCAGTCTTTAGCCCAAACGACCACAAATCTTTGTGTCTTCCCTCACAGGTTGTGTTTTCTAGACCTCAGATAATTTTCATTCCTCTCCTCCGCTGTTCCCACCAAACAGCCTGCATCTTTCCACGCTGGCTTTCCAGTGCTTCAGCGAGGCTGTACCACTACACAGTAGACCATGGCCTCCCATGTTACATGACTCTTTTTCATAGCCTGAACTGATATCTGATGTCTGCCTTTTTTTTTTTTTTTTTTTTTTTTTTTTTTGTCAGTATGGCATTTACAGGATACGCATAAGGATATTCAGATCTTACTGGGTGGCATAAATAGTTCATATTTTAAGAGGAAGAGGTGACAAAGAACAGAGTAGGAAGTAGGAAGAAAGGCCAGGCTTGGAGACTTATTTCTTGATCTGACGAAATTATTATTTCCTTGTGCAATTTTCTGGCATAAATAGAAAACATTGTGTGGTGTTTTGAACACTGAATTGTATTTTGGATGCTGAAAACCAGGCAGAAATTGACAACATTAAAGGGAAGCTCACTGAAGAACAATAAAAATGGTTAAGAAGAGAGAGAAAAAATTAAAAAGAAAGTCATTCCCTATAATTTAATCAAGTGATAGTTTCAGGAGAGGATTAAAGGCTTAAACAAGCCTTAAGATGGAAACACGAGCAATGCTATGATTTAGAGTATTAAAGGACAGCAAGCAGATGGTCATAAGAGAATGCATTGACATGAAATTAATGAAAATACCACTTCAGAGTAAGCTGGGAGAGCAGGATTTTCTAGGCAGTGGAAAAATGTCCAGAAAAAGTGACAGAAACTCCACTGTTCACAGCATTTGAAGCCAGACTGGACAAAAGAAAGAGTCGGTGGATAGCAAAGGAAAGGTAACTGGGGAAATTAGGGCTGGATCATTTTCTCTAGGGTCTACCATTCCTGTTTTCAAAGAAGAAAATGTAAAGATTACATGTATTTCAACAGAAAGACCTCCCCACTATGTCTTGAGCCCATCTGATGGGGAGTGTATGCAATAGATTTTGGGGGGATCATGATAAGGAAGGAGACTAATCTGTAGTCCCACGACATGAGCAAGAATCCCTCTTCTGAGTCTGATGGAATTAGGGAAAACCCAATGAAAATTACCTCATGAGACAGAAAACCTCCTAAGGCAGATAGCAGCTTTTGTGTTATGTCTAACCTTGTCACAGACAAGAAGAATTTGCTACTGATACATCAGCAGCTGAGTAGAGCAAATGTGACAGAAGGAAGGCAGGTGAATTTTTTCCTGTTTTTGCTGAATCATTTATTTCCTGTGAGCCGCATTTTCTGGGACGCAAAAATGATCAGCAAATTCAAGCTGAATTTGCTAAATAATTTCACATGAAATGAGATTAAGGGGAAAGAAGCCGTGTCAGTAGGAAGACAAGTGGTACAGCTCCAGTTTTTATTTGTAAGCTCGTCTCCCAGATGGGACAATAAGGAAAGCCTGGATGCACTGAAGTGCTACAGCAGGAGCAGCCAGCCACCCTCCTTCCCCAACAGCATCCTCTTGGCACAGACACAGCATCAGCCTCCAGTTTGAACCCACATTGCTTCCAGTCCCAAAGAGAAGGGCTTAGTCACCAGACTGAGCTACTCTGAACTAGGCTACTGCCGGTCTTTCTGGCTGAGGCTGTCCCACTTTGCACTGACACGCAGAGGAGGAGAAAAATAAACATTTTTGTCAGTTGGCCCTCATGTGATAAAGTTCTCAGCAGCAATGAGAACATTAAGTATTCTTGCTGTCTCACAGCTGGCTCTTGCACTTGCACCATCACACTGTGAACCAGGGCAGGGAAGCAGAGCCTTGGCTTAAAAATAACCTGCCAAAAGATAAGATGTGCTTTAAAAGCCCCATGGATTTTATGATGTGCTTCCTAACCCAGCTGCCCAGAGACTTGTGCCATCACTAGGAGGAACAGGGGAAAAAAGATGGCAGAAATAAAGATAAGATACTACCAAAGATATGGGGGAAGAGGTATTGCTATCTCACCACTCAGGAAAAGAAGTTTAATCATGGGAATTACAAGGAAAAGTTATAGGAACCCAGAAAAAGTGATGACAGAAAAATGTATGGTCCAGCAGGCAGGTGTAAAAAGAAAAGACATTGTCCCCTCACACGAAGAGCCCTGATGGTATGGGCTGGTGCTGGAAAAGGGTGATGGACATCACAAGCAATTAGGTATTACACATTTATATTCTTCTTACAGTAAGCAAATGGTCCAGCCTCCTTTCAGCTTCTGCAGCCTTCTACCAAAATTCACTGTGACCCCCACAGTCCAAGTAAAGCGCTTTTTCGATCAGTGACAAGGAAAATTAGTATTTCCTGAGGAAAACCCCAATCCCTGATGCCTTGTGTTATATTTGTATATATGCAGGCCCACGTGCATACTCCTCATCTCCTGACCTGCAGTAAAGACTGAATTAAAAGTCACGGGTGGCAGTCAGGGGTGGCAGCCCTTCAGAGACAGGCCAAGCCAAGCTGTATTAAACCAGAGCACAGAGCAGCCTGAGCCTGACCTGTCAAGTGTTATCACACTCATCTTCCTGGACAAAGGCTGGGTTTAGTAACTCACATCAGGTGGCAGCTCTCAGGTCCTGTACATCTACGCCCTGAGCAAGTGAGCTGGTTTAGTTTTTGTCACAGGTGCTTTATTTTTCTGGCAAGAACTGCTGGAGTAAAATGCTGTTAGCACATCAGCAGGCTTGTCACTCCTTCCCTGTCACATCAATCAGAGAGTCTCTGTGGACCCAGGCTGCCTTGCCATGTATCTCGGCACAAGAGCAGCGAGTTCCTTCCCCTTTGATCACTCGTTCCTGTTGTGAATGAGTTGTTCTCCTACAACTGCAGACAGGCAGGGGATGGGAGCCACTGAGCACCACCATGCAGAGAAGAAGCTCGAGGTGTTGCAGGACAAGGGGGTCAGTGAAGCCACATCTTTCATTGTGTCTGGGTTTGCAATCAAGGCTGATTCCAAACAGCACAGTTAATCTATGCTCCCCAAATCTCAGCTGGAAGAAAATGAATTAGCTTTACTGACTTCACTGAAGCCATGGCAATTTACCCTGGCTGGACATCTGACTCTTATCCTGGCCATCAGTTACTTCATGTGTTTCAGCATATAGCACACAAGCACCATTTTTCAAGCTGACCAGGCATCAAACACGGCTCTTTGGATGGAGAGAAGCAGCAGAGACAAAGCCAGGCAGTAGTATTTCAATTTGCTGTGAGAAACAGGGGGAAAAGAAAACCCTGTGTAACCTCATGTGTAGAAAATCACCCATCTCCCACCCCAGCACCAGCAGCTGAGGCACCTTTCCAAACAGCACAGCAGGCAGCTCCCTCAGTGAGGGCAAGCCAGCATAGATCCTGGCTGTGGCAGAGAGATGATAAACAGTACTGCAGGGCACACTGCAGGGAACATAGGAGGTTGTAAATTAAGGTCTTCCTAATTAGAAAGCGGTCAGAAGCACACAAGCACACACAGATTGCTGGTCTGGAGTAAGCTGCTCTTCTACAGGTTACAATAACATTAAAAGGCAAAGCATCACACAAGAAATGGCAAAGGACAGAGCAGTGGATGAAGCAGCAGGTGCTTGTAGGGCACTGCCAGTGGCAGAAAGCCATGACTAAAGGCCAAGGAAGAGGCCAGAGTCAGAAATAGACGGAAATATAATGGCAAAGGCTCTTGAAATTACAGGAGCAATTCTGAACTGTGACCAAAGATTATTAGGAAATGAGAGAAGATGTCAGGATATGAGTAAAGTGTTAGCATGCTGTGCCTAGAAAGTTCACATGACTGGGAGTCTGTGAAATATAAATGTGCAATTGTCAGGTAAGGAAATTTACAGCCTGAAAGTGTTCAGCGGGATTAATCCCTGCAGCAAAGGACAAAGGAGTGGAATTTGGAGATCTCATTTGGAGATCTCATGGTTCCTAGCTGGAGTTTGCTAAACCAAACTCAACACCTTAGCAGGGCCAGGGAGTGGGGCTGCACACACCTTTGTGGTATTTTAAAAAAACAATAAGGCAACTTTAGCTGCAAAGGTGAAGCTGTTTTCTGCGATGTGCAGGTACTAGATGTTCTGGTGGAGAAAGGAGAGTGCCCTCCCCAGACACCCTTCTTGGGCATGCTGTGAATGGCTGTGATGCTGTGCTCTCTCCACATCACACCTCAGCCCTCAGAGCACTCAGATGCAAAGAGAAGAAAATAAAGCAAAACCTCTCAGGGGAAATGGCAGGGATCCTGTGACATAAAACTGGCTTGGATAAAGTATTCAAAAGTGCTTGATAGGAAAAGACCAAATAGGACCTAATAATATTCTCTTAATGAGGCAATTTAACCGCCTGTAATTCTGTGTCCTGTGCATTGTGTTCTCCTAGCATAGAAGTTCAAAGGGTTATCACAACAGGCCCTCAAAGAAGGGGTTTTTTTAATGAGTGGGATTTCTTAGGGACTCAGTATGGGGCAGATATGCTGAGGAGAAGAGGAAAAAAGAAAATGTAGGATACACTGAAAAATTGGTCATCAAGCTGGACAAGTCACTGAGCTACATTGCTGCCTACTGTAAAGCAGCACTAAAATCAGTGATGTTCTCCCATAGACTGTGGACAGTACTGGTTTAAGAGCAGATGTGATCCAAATTTAGTTTGACATCTTTAGCAAAGGGGCTTTGGAGATTTTCATCTGTTCTGCTCCCCCATGAGTAAATGTTTCCTTACCGTGAAAGGACAATAAGGCTTTTCCAGTGTAACTCGAAGGGAAGACCTGAATTCAATTAACTGGCAGAGAAAATGTTCTCTCTCTCCCCTGCTCTCTCCCTCTCTCTCCCCCATTTCCTTAAGACAGTGCCTGTCCTTATGCTTGAAGGTCACCCGTAGAATGTGAGTCAGGGGGAAGGTACAGAGCCAGGGAGGCTCATGCTGTGGTGCTGCCACCTCGGTATAACCTCCACAAACATCAATTGTGGAGAGAACAGTAACTGTTTTAAATTGGTTAAAAAATAAAGACTGGTTATTTAATTTAGCGGACATGATAGGTGGGTCAATATCTATCGCTCTGTCCCCATCTTTCTTCCCCACCCCTCAGGTCTCTAAGGGCAGAGGTTTAAGTCCCAGCTGAGAAAACAGGGCATGCTTCATTTATTAGCACCACAGCAGGGCTGCCGGGGAAGTCATGCTTCTGATGAGACATTAAATCAAGGTAAGCACTAATCTCATGGACATCACTGCTTAAGAAACAGAGGAAGAAAAAATAACAACATTTTCACGGCTCTTGTGCTTTGACCCTCACTACAGTGTGATTCCAAATGTATGTGGGATGGCAGGCATCAAGTTTTCTGACTGCCTGCTTGTGCTTCTTTTTATATCATTTGCTCTAGGGGAGATTTATTGTGTAGAAAGGGGTTCTGGTAAACAAAATCTTTATCAACAAGAGCAAGCTGACAGCAGCCCAAAACCCTATTTAGCATCCAAGCCACCAGACCATCCTCTCTTCTTCCTTGCAGCCCTCACTCCATTCTTCCTTGCCTTACAACCCCCTCTCACCTAACACTGCCCCAGCATGTGTGTCTCCCCAGTCCCATGTCTCAGCCATCGTCAGCCATTTTTCCTATCTGGTGATTTCAAACCCCACAAGAAGGTCTGCAGCTCAGGTCAGGCTGAACCTGCACATCTGAACAACAACTTATTTCTTTTAGGAGCAGGAAACATCAAAGAAAAGAGCTGCAGTATTTCAGCCTATTCTTCCTTCTTTCCCAACCAGCCCCCAAACGCTCTCCCTGCACAGGCATGATTTTTGCTTTGAAATAATCTTGATGCACCTGGTAATTGCTGGATCCTGAGACTAATGGCTCAACAATAATTATCTTGTTTTTCCATGCTTTACACTAATTCTTGTTTATTAAAATTGCTGCTCTGTGAGAGACTGAGCAGTCCCAAAGACAAACAAGGAAGGCAAGTATTTACTGCTGCCAATGTCCTTACAGAGGCTTCATCACTTTCTTTAGGTGTGAGCAAAGAGAGCAGAGGATAACAGGTTAGGTCCTAGCTGAATAAATAAACAGCAAATGACTTGGATTGTCCTCTTTAGCCCTTGTTTTCTGTAGGAAAATTAACCAACCAACCAAACAAACAAACAAACAAACAAATGCCTTTCCAAGCAGTAATTCTGCCCAATTTTTATGTTTTATTACAGGTTCCAGGCAAGAAATCACATCCAACAAACTCTGTAACAGATCATGCCAAAAATAAAAATGAAAGCATTACAGTATTTAGTCCTATGCTTCATTTAGTCTTAGATCCAAGGGACTCTTCCAACAGCCTTTGCCGTCCCTGGTGTGGTCCTCCTCTCACTTTGATGCCAGCAGGTGTCATACCCAAAATGTGCTACCCAGACATGGTCACTGGAACGAGCACCAGCTGCCCCAGGAAGGGGGGAATCTGTGCATTCACAGTGAGGTAAAGAACCCAAATCCAGACCCTGTTTGTTCCTTGGGGATGGCTGCAAAATGGAGGCAAGCTGCCACAGAGGGTCCCACCTCTGCACCAGGTACACATGCAGTGACAGGGCACAGGTCCTGCTCTGCCCATCACCCATGACACAGGTCCCCGTGTGACAGCACAGGCCCAGTGCAGGCACAGCTATGGCCTCTGACAAGCACCACCCCAATGATGGGTACTTTCTTCTAGGGAGGCAGGCAGAAGGGCCGCTTCCCCTCATTCTACCTCCACCACGAGGAATTAACAGACACAGCTCAAGCCAAAGCTACTGATTTCATTAGACTTAATCCAGGGATGAGTTTCTCTCTGCATGCCAAGCAAGTCATTGCACATATTTAAAAGTTCCCTTTGACTAAGTCTCTTCAGTTAAGTCTCTTCACAACTCCCTGTCTCCCTAAACTCCTAGAACAGGCCATACTAACCTCTGAAGAGCCTTAGACTTGTTCCTGAAGCCCCTCCATCTGGCTTTTAGCACTTTTCCAGCTGCACAAACTGCTCATGCAGAAACCCTGCACTGGCTATTTACCGAGACCTCTTCCTGAAACCTTGCCGATACCACAGGTTCATCGTCTTCCAGAGAGTCTGTCTCTGCTGGAGCCCTCACAGCTCACACCTTAATTCAGCTTTTTTTCCCTTTTAACTTAACCTGCAGGGACCTTCATGTGTACACTTCAGGGACTCTGAGATATCTTCCTCCATCCTGAACCTCTCCACAGTTTTCATTCTCATGTCTTTCTCCCCCACCACCTCTTTAAGGTTAGTTTATATTCATCAGGCTCCATGCCAAAATCTCCTCTGCAACTTGTGTTACTAACTTACTCTTGCTAGTAAGGCTTCTGTCCTCACCTCATCTGAGCCAGACACACAAGAGTCACCCTGGACACTCTCCCATTGTAGAATGTGGCTGATTTCTTTAGCAACATCCTTTATCCTTTGCATCTGCCACTGTTAAATCCTTCCTAGATCCACAGTTACTTGATGTAAAATTATCTCCCATCTTCATGGTGAATTTGTAATTTTCCTTCCTTCAGTCATCCCAGTTTCTGTGAAGGTCTGCTCCAGGACATATAACCATGTCCTACTAGTGCAAAATGGTGTCTAGAAGAACCAGAATGGCAGGCAGGAGAGAACCTGGTGGAATTCTCTGACAAAAATGGAAAAACCACAGAGAAAGATTATGAAACTCCTGAGAAGTATGGGGAGCTTCAAGCATCTCTCCAGTGACTCCTCCTGCCTGACTGAGCAGTCAGGCATTTGACAGAGGAACAGCACTGACCAGTTCCCTTGGGGTCCATGCCAAGGTCTCTCAGTGCAGGGGCTTGGCTGAGATATAGGTCAAAGGGTACCTACATGTAGAATTTACGTGCCTCTCATTCCCACCTGCCTCTGGCAGAGTGGGATACCATGACATGATTTTGCCTGGATTATTTAGTGCTGCAGAAGTATTTTTTCCTAGGTTTGCAACAGCAAACTTAATATCCACTCCCCCTTCCCTATATTTATCCAGCCCTTAGGGACTCCAGTGCCTCTCAGGCATTACGTGTGTCAGTGGCTGACTTTGCACAGATGACAAGGGGCTGAATGTGAGCAAGTGTCTTCACGTAGTTCTGCATGACGTGAACCTGTTCTGCCTGTGCCCGTGCAGGAGCGCTCTCGAAAACAAAAGCTCGGGCAGCCGAGCGTCCCCTCTCTCATCCTAGAGCAGGCACACCCACGCTCCGCTTCGCGTCTCCTCTGCCGGCAGCTCCTTTCCCATTCACATTCGTAGCCATGCCCACGGACACACTCCCTGCACACAGATCCGTTCCTTTCCTCACGGGCACACCCACTCCCTCACATGCGCTCTGCCTTTGTCTTGCCTTTCACAGCCACAGACGCTCTTCATCTCAGAACTACCACACCCCACTCCACCCTCCCCCCCCGACAGATCTTCAGCTCCCGAGATGAAAGGAGCTTTTCCTACCTACGAAGAAAGGTTACAGCTCCTTTTGAAAAATAAATTTAAATTATTTTTTAAATCTTTTGTGATGAGCCACGGAAGGGCAGAGGCTCGGGTCGCCTTATGGTGCAGAAACTGTGCCCGTGCTGAGGCGGTCCAGAGCACTTTTACCCTGCAGAATAGCAGCAGATCCTATGGTGAAGGATCGGGATCGCCGTTTATTAGGAGAATAATAAAACAGCCCCAAAGCTTCGTCACTGCACTGCAGGAAGGAGCTAGCAAAACGGGGCTTCGCAGCCCTTTCCCGCTACGAGAGAAAAATTGTGCCGGCATTGCCTCCCAAGGGCTGCGGATGCGGTTGCCGTAGCAACGCTACATCTGAGTCAGAACTATTAAGGATCACCATGGCAACAAGTGTCTCAGTTGCCATTTCCAGAGATCTGACTGGGTTTGGACTGGAACCATCACACCACAGGAAAGCAGCAGGGTGGGAGCCATCGCCCGGCTCCGGGTCCCGGGCAGGGTTGACTGCTCTGAGCCCTCCGAGCCACAGTCGCGCCGGGGTACCTCCCTCCTGCATCCCGAGATCCGTGCGCCGCCATCGCCAGGCTCGATGGAACCACAGCGTTGGTGCATCGGCCTCTGCACTCAAATTGGAACCTGCTGGTGTCGTGCCCCACGCCAGCCCCCAAGATGGGGCAGAGACAGGGTTCAGGGCAGGTGCGGTGAGCTGACATTCCCTGCAAAACCTCTCGAATAAGCAGATTTTTTTAACCCGTAAACTCCAGACAAAGGAGGAAACAAAGCTCCCCGCTGTCTGCCGACTCTCACCCTCCCCTCCGCGCAGGAGCCTTCATGCTCCTGTGAATATTGAGCGGAGACAGAAGCCCGGAGGGATTTGCATTTCACACTTGCCAGCAAATGAGCAACAGGAAGATCACACCGAGACCCCGGCACGGTGCTATTACCAATATGTGCACTTGTCATCCACTCACTGCAGAGCCTGAAATTGCTCCTTTCTCTCCTCCTCTGTGGAGAGGGAGAAGGCGCTGTCTCTGTGGTCACAATGTCAGCGCCGTCTGAAGGCAGGTGCCCGGGGTGCTGCCCTCGGAAGGCCTGCCGAGAGCGGCGCAGGAGATGGAGGGTCCGGCAGAGATTTTTTCGAGGCAGAGATTTTGGCCCTGCTGTGTGTGTGCCTTGCTGTGCCGTGCCGTGCCGTCAGACACACAGGGACGTGCGGAGAATGGCTCTGCGCTCCGCACAGCAAAGGGGTGACACTGCTGCACTGGCTGGCGCTTCAGGCTCGGGCAGCCAACAGGGAGAGGTAGTCTGGAAATGTACGTAGAGCTTTTAGCACCTCCATGTTTCCCTGCGGGAAGGTAGGTACAGAAGGAAGGGGGGTACAGACTCTGGCCTGCAGATAAGGAGAGCAAGCATCCCTGAGATGTTAATGAGCAGCTCTCTTCCATACTATGTCCAAAATGATTCTCACCACCCTGCATCTGTAAGACCATCTGAGATGCTGGCAACATAGCTCTGACAGAAAATATATGAAAATCTCAAGTTTCTTAGTCCATGCAAGGCATTAAGCACATCTAAGTACCTGGACTTTGCCTGACCCGCCTTTCTTTCTCAGTTGCTCAGTCTCCGCCCTACCCCCACCAAAAACACAAACCCAAACCCTCCACACACGACACCTTTACACTAGGGAGTGCTCATTTTAAAATGTGCTCTTTTAGGAATACTTCACCTACAAGGCAGAGAGGCATAGTTTTATGTGACAAGGGCTGCCCAGGTTTATGGGATCTCCTACGGGGTCTATTAGGCTGGTAGGAATGCCTGCATATTCCCACATCCCTCTAGTCTGCATTAAGGACAGATGTCTATTGATAAAGTCTGCTGAAGATCAACCTGCATCCGTCAGAATCCAGATGTGTCAGAGCCAAATGTGTCAGTGGGTCCCTAACGACTGTGACAGTGCCAGGTCATCTCTCATTCTGTTCTGAGCCAGGGGGACAAGCACAGCACAGGATGTGGAGGGCCACTTCTTACAGGATCGGGTTTTGTGATCCTGGCACTCCTGTCTTACACAGCTCTGTCTGATTCAATGATCTCTCTCTTCTCTTACTAGAAAAGAGCAGCAATGCTGTTCCCCTTCCTCTTCCTCCTCCTTGCATCATCCTACCTCTCTGAGTTTCAGTGTATCACCCTGCCAGCTGCTCTGACACACCATTGACCCCTAACAGGCCCAGACACATCTGCTTCACTAAAAAGGCTTTTATTGTTTCCTGCCTTTTAAAATTTTTTTTCGTGAAAACATTATATTTCAGGAAACAGGAGGTAGAGTGAGGTGCTTGTTGCTTCCTGTTTGTCACTACTGAACCTGCCTTTACCTTTTAGCTCTTTCAAGCCCAGTTGTAAGGCAACTCCCTGCTGGCAGCCCTCTTGCCTGAAGCTATTGCAGTTTGAGTGAACTGTCTTTTGAGATATTTTCCTATTGTGGTAACTAAATTAACAGGACACTGGCAAAGCCCTAGCTGCTGTAGATCAGAGCACTGGTTGGAAGAATCAGTAGCAAACAGTCTTTTGCAAAGAAGAAGACTCCCTTTCCACTTGAGACCTTAAAAATGGGTGAGCAGGAAGCAATTGATCTCACAGTTGGCACCTGAAATGAAGCAAATCTTAAAGATCCTTGAACGGCTGTAGCCTTCTTTCCTCAAAACAAGGTACAGGAGGAAGCAAGGTGGGGGTGGGGCTAGTCAGGGCACCAGGAGATTCCCATCTTCAACACCACTCATCTGCTTGTTTCTCCAGTACTGTGGGCCAGATCAAGCTGCGAACTGCTTTTCCCTGAAATCATGGGAGTTTGCTTCTGTAAAAGAAATGCCAGTGTAAAGCTTGCCTCGCTCTCCTGTCTCCAAAAAGATGCTTAACTCCTGGTTCTTTGTATTTTCTGATTTTTCATGAACTTTTTTTTTTGGTGACAGCTGTTTCTTTTTCTCTTATGAGAAGGGGAGAAGTAGAGAAGAGTCCTGATGAAAAGGTAATGCCCTGTTCTTGCCCCCAGCAGCAGTGCCAGGGAGTGAGGAGGGAACTGTGCCATCCCTTCTATTTTTGTAATCATCCTGCCAGGGCCCTAGGCTTGGATTAGGAGTTTACAGACCTTCCCCATCCAGTTTTTTCACATTAATGCATTCATTTTGTCATTAGTAGATGGTATGCACACCACTGGCGGTAGAGCTGATGAGTTCCAGATATGTGCAGATAGTTGGTTTTAGTTCTGTTTTAAAAAAAGCTCCCACTAAAATCTCTACCTCAAAAAGCCAAGAAAAAATATAGCCTTATAGTAAGATTTTTCTAAGTAAATAGGTCAGTGGATTTAACAAATGGATCTGAGGCTGCTAAATCACTTAAGGAAATTTTATTTCATCACAAATCACTTTTCCTTCAGCAGAGCAGAGGTGGAAGATTTTTCTTTTTTATTGAACAGTGTGGTGAGTTGACCTTGGCTGGACACCAGATGCCCACCAAAGCTGCTCTGTCACTCCCTTCCTCAGCTGGACAGGGGGAGAAAAATACACCAAAAGGCTGGTGGGTTGAGATAAGGATGAGGAGAAGTCACTCACTAATTACTCTCACAGGCAAAAGAGACTCGACTTGAATTACTTTGGTAATAAATTAAAATGAATTTAATTTATTACCAAACAAATCAGAGTAGGGAAGCAGATAATAAAACAGAACCTTAAAACACCTTAAGTTCACTCCCAGTTTTTTCTCCCTCCTCCTCACAGTGGTGCAGGACACAGGAATGGGGTTTGCAGTTGGTTCATCACACGTTGTGTCTGCTGCTCCTTCCTCCTCACAGGGAGGACTCCTCACACTCTCACCCTCCAAGTGTGAAGTCCCTCCCACAGGCTGAAGTTCTTCATGAACTGTTCCAGTGCAGGTCCCCTCCCACGGAGTGCAGTCCTTCAGGAACAGCCTGCTCCAGTGTGTGTCCCCCTGGGGTCACAAGTCCTGCCAGCAGAGCTGCTTCAGTGTGGGGGCAGCCTCTCCATGAGGCTGCAGGTCCTGCCAGGAGCCTGCTCCCCCTGAGGTCACAGCCTCCTTTGGGCATTCACCTCCTCCACTGTGGGGTCCTCCAGGGGCTGCAGGTGAATATCTGGTCCACCATGGATGTCCATGGGCTGCAGGGAAATCTCTGTTCCAGCACCTGCAGCACCTCCTCCTCCATCTCCTTTACTCATCCTGCTGTCTGCAGAGTTGTTTCTCTCATTATTCTCACTCCTCTTTCCCAGCTCCTGTTGCACAGCAGTTTTTTCCCCCCTCTTAAATATGTTATCCCAGAGGATTTACCACCATCACTGATGAGCTCAGCTTGGACTAGTGGTGGGTCCCTCTTGGTGCTGGCTGGCACTGGCTCCACTGAAATAGAGGAAGCTTCTAGCCTGTTCTCACAGAAGCCACTCCTGGAGCCAACCCCCCCCCACCCCCATCAAAGCCTTGCTACACAAACACAATACAGTTACTTGTGTTATCATTAATCCTGAGAGTGAACACACTTACTTAGTTGATTCAAGGTCATTCACAATTCACTTTTTTTCTGAGATTTCATTTCAGGTAATCTATTTACTGACAGTTCTGTGTCCAGCAGTAACTGGACATAAAAGCTGTTCACTTCATTCTCTAAAGATTGGTGCATACATGCTGACGTAACAGACCTATAAAACATCATCATCTTCCATTTTAATGCGAGAAAGAAAAGGCCAAGCTCTACTCAAAGTGTCAAATAATTTCCTGGCAGATTTAAGGCCAAGCAGCAGGCCTCTTCCACTCTTCAGACAAAAAGAAGAAATCAGGGTCAAACAGCAACTGAGTGTGGCCCCTCTCCTGCTCCCCTGCTGCAGGTGGCTGTGGCCACATGCACAGCCCGAAGTGTGTGATGGGGCAGTGCAGCTTTGTGCAGACATTTGCAATATTGATACCAATATGTGGCAAATTATCCTCCTCTAGTGACAGAATGAGGCTGTTCTCACTTATGAGTCACCTGTGTTTTCATATATATAGCCCCATGTGTTTGTTTTCTTGTATTAGAGCAATAACAGCATACCCACTGGCCAGGAAGCTAAGTGCTTCAAAATAGCACTGAGATGGGTCTGGCTTGCTCAGAGCCTGCTACTCCTTCAGTTGTTCCCAGATACTTTCCATGAGCTGGAAAACACTGTGTAGCATCTAGGGGCATAAAAAAGCAGTGCAGTTGTCTCCCACCAAGTTTGGTATCTGGATCCTGCCTGCAACAGCACAGTGGGCTGGGGGCAGTAGGCATGGCACTTCATCTTTCCTGCTTTCAGCTGCTTCATCCCAAAAATGTTTGCCTTGCTCAGCTCCCGAGAAGAAATTAAATACCACAGGGACCAGCTGGCATTCTCCCACTCCTCCATGGACACAGCCACTAGAGAGGCAATTTATTTCATGTGCCCACACCAGGACTGAAGGAGGCTGCACAGAGGCTCTGTGCCATGGCTTGGCCCTCTCTGCATCCTTGAAGCTCACCTTACCTTCGACTCCTCTTCATCCCAGGACAACTTTATAGGGACATGGAATAGCTGTAGCATGAGCCCAAGCCATCTGTGTAGATCTGACCCTTTTCTCTCTTCAGTCCTTGCTTAGCCCTATGGAAAACTCTGACATAGGGGTGCTCCTGCCCTCTGCTCAGACTTCTGGGAGGCTGTTGTTGGCTCCAGGATTCCCATGTACAATGATCCCCCCACACCAGTTTCTCAGAATGGACCCTGGGACTACAATGAATCATGACTCTTGGGTGTCAGATTTTTTGCTATGAGGGAAAAGAAAGAGAGGGTCAAAAAAAAGTACTGACTGGTGGATATTTTTTGCTGCTGTGGCTGAGTCCTTGTTAAGTATTGACTAAGGCAAGAAAGCTGGAGGATTTTCAAAGGATTTTCCATTCAAATCAGTACACAAAAGCTTTATTACCAGTCCCAATGCTGGAAAATCGTCAGGCCCTATCAAAATCATGACAGTGGCTTAAAAAATGAGTTTTAAAATAGATGTGTTAGCTTATTATTATTATTTTCTTCATGGTTTCTGAATCATTAGGTTGAACTAGCATCAAGTTCTTTGTGTTCCTCCATGTCTGAAGCTCTAAAAACACTCTAAAAATATTAATAAACCCCCTGAGATCCTCAAATAGTCACATTTCTCTAGAATATGATCTTTGTGGAAAAAAAAAGCAATATACACTGTCATAAGAACCCTGCTAAAGCCATGAGAACTGCCAACTTCTTTCTCCTCCTCAAGGGTTTAAAATACATGTTTTATCTGCCCATGTCTGACAGCAAAAAATACAATGCTGTGACAAAGCAGCACAAAGGCCAGGTTTACTTTCACAAGAAAGTAACACTTACAATTATTTAGGCAGAGAGCCCAAAGATGCTGCTGGTAGCCCTGCTATCAACAAACCTCCGAACTACCATATGGTTTGCATGCTGCTTAGGATCCCTCTTTTTGTTAGACCCAATGGATAATGACCTGGAGTGCCTGTACTGGTACTGGGTGAGCTGTGTTCAGAGCCAAAAGCAGCTCAGCTCCTCACAATTGAATTACAGAATCGCTTGGGTTGGAAAGGACCTTAAAGATCGTGTAGTTCCAACTCCCTGCCATGAGCAGGGGTGTTGCCATGGGCAACATTGCTTCTCTCCTGTGGGAAGGGGCACCTTCCGCTAGGCCAGGTCGCTGAAAGCCCCTCACTGACCAAGCAGTGCCCAGGGATGCTGCCTCACCACCAGCAGCCAAGCACCCTCCTTTATGGCACTCCTAGCCTGAGTCAATACAGCAGCACAGTTTTAAGGCATCAGATCAGTGTTTAATCAGAACAAGGAGCACTTGCTTCTGCTCTCCATCACTCCTCATGGCCTTGAGCCACTCATACATGACTTTCTTACAGTCAGCCCTGGAAACCATCCTTTCCTGTAAGACTGGGCAAAAGTGTCATACAGATGCATCATAGTGGCCGGGAGGGAAGGGAAGAAGGCTGTGGCTGAGGACAAAAAGGAGGAACAGAGACACATGGATGGTGGACACCATGCAGTGGCTTTTTGAGTCTACCTGCAGCATTTTTAGCTCTAAAGCCCAGAGGGCTGAATAAGACTCAGACAAGCCACCAGCTATGTCAGCAAAGCAAAAACAGTGTTAATAGCGGATGCCTCAAAAGGAAAGAGGGAAAGCAGATTTCAGCATGCTGTCAGACATGGAGCTCTATCTCTGTCTGGCCATGGACCTCTATCTCTGTCTGGCCATGGACACCCATGCAGACATTGTAAACCCTGAATACACAAGCTGGCTGGCTTGTCTCTTGAATCTGTCTCACTCCTGGGGGACTGGAGCCCTTCAGCATAAACTGGGATTACAGCTCTTGCCTCCTATAGAGCTGTGGTTGGGTCACCCTGTCCTTTGGCTATGTTGCCTCCTTCAGGCTGGATGTATCCAATTCATAGTCCCTCAGGCAGCAGCCTCCCTGCCACCACCCTTCCTAACAAAGCATCCCTGAGGAAGGATGGCCTGGCATTTTTTGTAGCAGCAGTGATGTCCCCAGCAGATGTCAGGCTTACACCTCAGTCTTGAGGGGACATTTCAGGGCTGGGGCTGAACAACCAGGCTCACAGTTAACTCATCATCACCCAACTTTCCTACAAAGCATGGAAACATTAATGCATCCAAATGCACCAGATACTTGCTGCTCCTTCGTACCAGCCAACACTGGTGCTCAGGTGCTTGTTTATTTTTAATGTAGCCCTTTTAGCTATTTAAAATGGAAGACAGAGACCAGGTTACCTTTCAAACATAGGTCTCCTGATGTGAAGCAAATCACGCACCCTTTGCTGACTACCTGGGGTTTGTGTGAGCAGAGATCAGAGACCTGCCACCAGGTTTGGTAAATGTGGGTGGAGCAGGCTGCTGAAGAGACTTCAACGGGTGCCAACAGCTGGTGCAGCTAAAGGAAGGACCCCAGGGAGCTCAGAGATACAAGAAGGGCTGAGACGAGCTGCTGGGGGATGCAAGCACTGGAAAATAAGAAATGCTGAGAGAGCCAGCTGGGGGAGGTTAATAAAGCCTGCCTGTCAGGGGAGCTATCTGACAGGCAGACAGCCAGAGGAGGGGAAAAAAACAGCTCACTAGAGTCCACAGACCCATAACTGGGTTATGGAGCTATGTAATCCACTTAAGCTCTAAAACTGTCCTGCCTCCCTCCCCCAACCTTTACTCTCCTCTCCTGTACCTCTAATATTCAGCAACGTTTCCTCGAAGCTTTGCAGGAAGTCTTGACAGTGGTTCAATTTGATTAGCGCTAGCTGCAGAGTTTTCCCAGAGGATCTTGGGAAGTACAGAGATACACACCCCTGAGAAAGCTGCAGGGTATCGACGAGCTCATGCACTGTCTGCAGCACAGGAGAGACCTGCTCTGTTAGAGGGGCACGAACACCAGCAGGGGCACAGGGGTGGGGTTTTTTTAACCTGCATTAGGAAATATATGTGGACATTTAATGCAGTTTATTCAAAACCAGCTGTCTTCTCCATTATATGTCATTTACCATGAGAGAGATTAGAGAAGCGCAAGACACAAAAGGCCTCTTAGATCGTCTACCCCATCACTCCACAAATGAAGAATTAATCCCATTAAGGGCCACTGTTGGCTTTGGTGGCTTCAAGATTTGGTCCTAATTGCACAAACACAAAGCCATTACAAGACTGTAGTCTGACAGAGAAGCTTTCTTTTTTACAGGGTATATAATTTCTTTAATTAAAGAGGCTTATCTGCATGCTAATAATTAGAAAAATATTGTCCACTTCTATTCGCATTTCATTCTGATATCCTGGTGCGCAGGATATAAGCGGGAGGTGAGAATATGCAAAGATGTGTACGCACTGTGACATCAACAGTGCACAGGCATATCAAAAAGACAGGTCCTTGCCCATGAGGGGATTATAACCTAATTTATTATATGGATTGCAGCAGTGCATTACAAGAAAAAAAAAAAAAAAAAAAAAAAGGTTCATTTTATAGGGTGGATCAGGAATGTAGCATCAAACCCTGATCAAGAAGGGAGGGGTCCACGCTGATATTCACATGCTTTGGATCAGCAGCCTACAGTAGCTGAACTCCTTGCAGGCTATATACACATTTTGTTTGCTCTCTAATTATTAATTTAGAAAGGACATTCAGTCAGGGAGAGGAGTGGATGAGAAATGTCCCTGAGAACTGTCTGGAAAAAATGAGCAAGAAGGAATTTATGGAATGAGAGCGATAGAATCCAGCAGGTTGTCTCCTGTAGCCAGGGCTGGGAGAGGTAAGAGGGCCGGTAAGAAGAAGAGGCCAAGGCTGAATGTATTGACTGTGTCAAGGATGCAACCGGCGACGGACCCCAGGGTGGGAAAATGTGCAAACAAGCCCCTTAAGAGAAGATCAATATGGAAGCAAAATGCAAAACTCGAGGAAGGAATACATAACTCGGGAATCAAGCTACCACTGCTGTTTCTTCCTCCTCCTGTATATTGCAGATAACAACTAAAAGCTTGAAATCTTTGTGTATTGATTAAACTTATTATAAAATGACAGCAAGAATAGGAACAAATTATCAAACTCAACTTGCATTTGCAAGTTTTTAGTGGATAAACACCTTGGTCATCTTCCTCAGTAAAAAAAAGGGTGCCACCATTGATCAATGCTAGTGGCTTTCAATAAAGGCTAATTAAGTTATGCTGTAAGATTGGACAGAGCATAAGCCAAGTCCCAAGCATGCCCTAAAGCCAGTCTGAGGGGAAAAAAGTAAAGGATCTTACCCATATGAAGCTACAGGGGATTATTTCACCTACTGCAATCTTTAATAAGACTATCAATCAGCCAGCAGGGATGTTTATTCCTGTCTCCCAACATATCATACAGAGGCATTCATTCCCCAGACATGAGCAAATAATGAATTGTTCTTTGAACCAAGAGGAAGATGAGGCCCATCTAGTCACCACCTCAATCAAAACAGAAAGCACCAAGCAAAAAAATATAACCCAAGGCAAGACAGGAGAGCAAAACAGATTAAATAGATGTATAAATATTCATACATAATAAGAGATTAAATTGGAACAAAAGAATAAACCTTAACAGACCTAAATGACAATCCAAGAGATTTTTTGGAGCTGCCAATGGGAGAGACACGTAAATTGTTACTGGCATCTTAACTTCTGCTGAGCATCAGTGTAATGAATAAAGCAAGGAGTGGGAGCCAAGACCCCAGAAATCAGAGCTGTGTCTGCTGCCTCACACTGCTTAAAATACTGACACATTAAAGGAGACCCTCAGCTTACTTAATTTTTTTTTTTTTTTTAATTGAAAAAGCATCTATCCTTCATGGTTGCAGATAAAAGCTTGGAAACACAAAGCAATTGTACCCTAAAAGCAAGTGAAATGAACTCAAACCTTGTTATTTCAAAATACATGATTAGCTTAAACTCTCAGGACTGATCTCTGTGGGGACAGTCACAGTCTCTTGTTTTGTAAGTGCTTAGGACTGAGAAAGAGGTGCTCAGGGGTGGGGACAGGATCACTTCTTTCTGCGCAGCACTTAGACCAGGTAAGAAGAAAAGGAGAAGATGGAGGTGAGAGATATGGGAAAGAGACCTTTGTCTTTTTAAACACAGGTGAATGAGATGTTTACAACATCCTTAATATTTGGTTTGACTCTTTTCAGTCCCTTCTACACAGCAGTCTACAAACCCCAAAGGGGATCACAGTACCCAAAAGATCTGTAGTAGGTTGTACCTATATGTGTGTCTAACACTGCACTTCAGATCACTTTTCAGAAGCTTCTGTATGCATTATATTCAATACCATGTCAATCCTACAGCCACATTTGCAAAGATAACACTCTGACTTTGCTGATGGTGAAATCGTTGAAATTTTCATATAAAGAGTGGCATATGAAGAAGCAAAGGATGACAATTTTTAAGCAGAAATGGCTTAAAAGTGATGCAGCTATTGAGCTTTCTAGTGCAAGCTCTCCTACTTCAAACTGCAAAGAACAGTGGCCATTAGTGGTGCATTGCATGTTACACTAGGAAAACGTGCTTGAGACTCAGACTGAGTTGTTTTACTATTCAGTTCATTTTTGTTCCTGATTTTTACTTTTTAACAGTTCTAGCACTTACATCTTCACATATAAATGGTCAGATTGATGGTTCGAACCTTGAAGTGACAAGCAATTATTTAAATCATCTTTACTCAAATGTTAATAAACCTCATTTGTTCCCTTATCCTTATGAACTGTGGTATGCATGAGAGGTAATTAAAATGGGTGTCAGTGGATGTGTGCACTTAGTAGGTATCCAGCTCTTGGTCCACACAAATTTAATACAGGGTCATTGAAATAACAGAAAAGATAGCCACAACAATCTAAGGAAATCAGCAAGACAAGCTGTTGGGGAAAGTAATATATTTTCTAGAGAAGTTGATACAATTAGGAAAATGATAAAGCTTTCAGGCACACAAACTCTTATTGTCCTCCCTTCTCCTCAGTATCAGCCAGTCTAATAAAAGATATTGCAATTCCTTACAAGCCTTGCTTCATTAACAGACAGATGAACATCTGATTAGGTGAAAAAATGTGACAAGCAGGACTGGCTATGCGAGCAAACCAGATCCTGAATTACTGAAAGGCAACCATGTGGCTCCCACCCGAGCAAACACAGACAAACAATGAGAGAGAAAGTCAGAGGAGCAGTCTCTATGGTCTTCTGTCTTTCAGCCCAGGTGTCTATCTTTCATTCGTATCCATGTTTATTAATGGCTTAATAAAAGATATTGTTAATGTACACAGTCTCATATGCATTGCCTCTGTGAGCTCAGAGAGCTCACTCCCCTTTATTTTCTGCTGTCTGTCATCTAAAACTGGGGAAAACAAAATGGAGAATTGGTTAGGATTTGGCCTGTGCTCCTATCAATGTCCAGGTTAGACCTCAGGATGAGGTAAACTGATGGAGATCGACTAAACTCAGGTGGGTCTGCTGAGTGATGCCAGTGAAGGATCCAACTTGTTTACTTATCAGCTGCTTATGTCTTACATGATGAATTGGTCCTGTACTGACAGTTAATAAAAGATGTATTTATGTAAATGAGAGAGAGAGAGCACATGCTCTCCAATGTTAGAAGGGATTGTTTTCTCCACAAAATATATCAGCTGAAAGACAGACAGATAGGTGTCATGTTTGTTTTGAAATATTGGGACTTCCTGACATGAAAAACCACACAAGCTTTTTTTTTTTTTTTTTTTTTTTTTGTACAACAAATGCAAACTTGTTATAAAAACAGATTTTTCATTTGGTGACAAAGCTGTTTTTCCAGGTTCTGCTGGAAAGCAGTCAGTCTGGAGGTCTTGGATTCCCAAAGGATTTTCTGCTGTGGGGTTTTTTCCTTCAAACAGGTCAGTTCATCTAATAAAAGAGACTTTCCCACATTAAAAACTTCACCTCACTTAGACCTTGAGACATTGATACCACTTCTATAACAGTTTATATCAGCTATTCGCTAATGATGGTTTATTAGCAGCAAGTGGGGTCTAATATTCACCAGCATCAGCTATGTGAGAATTGCATGTGTGTGTTGCAAATGCCTGAGAACATGCAAGATCAGCTTGTGTTCCTCCCCAAAAGGGTAACTATGAATCAGTCACAATATACAGCTGCAATGTAACAATAACTATTGTCCTTTCATTTTCTGTGACAACTGGAACACAGACACTGAACAGCAGGACAATGGAGTTGTGTCAACATGCAGGAGGATTTCAGAGTGCTTACAGATATGAGTCATCCTGGTCTGTTATGGAACACTAAACCTTTGGTTGGCATCACAAGACTTTTTCAGTGGTTTGATTCTCTTTATCTTTAATTGCTTCACCCCATCATTTCAGATGGTATTAAAGGAATGCATTCAATGCTTGCAGAAAAAAAGGGGCTCTCTCCAGACCATGGAGAATGGTGAGATTTCCCCAGGCTTCTCATTTGACTTATTAAGTCTTACTCCTTGCCATACATGCATACATACAAACCTGCAGCTAAACATAAAATCTTCTGCTTGTGTTACAGATGAGAAAAATATTGTCAATGACACAGCAGGAGAAAAGCCTTTGGGGTTTGTTATAGGTCTACACTCTAACACAAGCACCTTCTCTGATTAAGGCTTTCCAATGTATTTAGAGTTTGACCTCTTCTATATATTCATTCATACTACTGCTTAGTCTGTAGTGCCTCTTTCTTTACTATTAGGCACTTTTGCACTATTGTCTTTAACAGAACATCTTGTGTCTCTCCTCATAATTAAAAGAACTACTCATCTCCCTTCCCTGGCTTTTGGGGACTTGAATGAGAAAGTGTCGCCCTACTTCTTTTCCCCATTGTCACTCTGGGTGCACAGCTGTAATCTCAACATGCAGTTTAGAATCACTGATTCTGTATTTCGTAACAATCTGGCAGAGTTTGGCACACTGCACAGGGGTGAGGTCATTTGGTAAAGCAGGGAATCCATGGGGATCTGTGGCTGTATTGTTTGTTATTAATCTATTTCTCCCAGGAACTCTTGCTGTTTTAGCTTTTAATCTAACAAATATTTTGAGTACCATTCCTTTCCTGGACAGACAATTTTCTCCATTATACTAAATATTGGTGCTACAGCCTCAGAAGGACTTGTAGGGCTGCTGAGTGGGACTGTGCTTTCATTTGCAAGCTGTGTTTCACTGCCTGTTAGAGAGAGCACATCCAGCTCTTTGTGGGCTTAATGGTGCTGAGGAACGTTTGCAACACCAGTCGTTTTGCACTGGGGTGTGCTTTCCCCTGTGTCGATAACACATAGATTCTCCCTCCTACCCATTCAGCTCCTGCACTGCTCATCTGTCACATCCAGCTAATACACTCGAGGCACCTCCTGCCCCTATCATGGCCTTGCATATTTAAGTCGTTAGAGCCAGGCACTTGGCGCACACTGGGGTTTGGTGAAAGCTGATCATACAAGAAATGCAGCAATCATTCTGCAGCCAATGCTGTCTAGATCCCCTTTCCACTTTTATCTGAGTCCTTGCCACGGGAAGTCTCCTGGACTAATGCACAGGAGAAAGTGAATGCTTATTGAAGAACTGCTCAAGTTTTATCTAGCCACATATTAAATGATCGTGAATTTGGGGCAGAGATGGGCAAGGCAAGAAAACAAAGCAGCAGATGATCGGTCTGACAGGGCTTTGGAGTCGAGCCGCAACAGTCAAGTCTCCGTGCTTATGTATGCATGTTGTGGGGGGAGAGGGGGATGCACAAAGGGAGGGGCAGCCAGGCGAGGAGAATATATCTGTATGAGCTAATCTGTTTCTCTTGCTTTCCTCCTCCCCTCCCCATCTCCCTTTTTCTGCCTCTCTCTCCTGGGAGATGACTCACACCTGCTCTGCCCGGATACTACCATTTCCCATCAGAAGCAGACAGTCACTCTGAAGTCACCCAAGCTGTTCTGTGTTAGATCCCTGCAATGCTTACATCTGCTCTTTGGTGTGCAGGATTCAAATGCTGTGATGGGCAGCATGCCTGTAACTCAGCACAGACTCATGAAATCCAGCCACCTGCCTGTGACACACTGATGTCTTGATTGCGTCCTGGACTTCTGAGTGCTCCATCCTAGTTGGGAGCACCATTTTAGGGTGGGTTGATGAATCTTCTCTTTATCAGAGAGATGGTCTCTATAAGGACCCAGGCAAAGCATTTATCAGTTGACATCAGGTCCTCAGATAGACAAATGACTTTTCAATTCTAAAAGGTCTGAGTCATTTCATCTGCCTCTGACCTTATTCCACCTACACCTCCCACCTTGGCTAAAACAGACTCTTTCACCTGCATATAAACAACCACAGTGGCATCCTCTAATGCTTTCTATGCAGGATCCCAAAGTACTTTAAAAACATTAATGGATGAAGAGTCAGGACCTCACCACAATGTGGGTAACCATTATTTTAATTTATGTTTTAGGAAGCTAAAGGCATACAGATAATCAGCATCTTCTTGTAGCAAGGCTACAGAACAAGTAGAGACAGGATATTGGAAAGGAATGGGGCAACATTGTCCAGTGCTGTATTTGAGAGTCAAAACCATTCTTTAGTTTAGTGAAAGGACAAGCAAGCATTTTCCATCTGTTAGTTCTGCAAAGTTTTGCATCTCTAAGTCTCTCTGTGACATGCAGTTTCAAGTGAGCCTGTACGCTTTAGGGACATTCAGTGATAATAACTGAATTTGGCCACCTTTGTGGCTCAAAACAAGGTTACAGACTGAACAAAAGCTCAGGAAATCTCAGAGGCTTCTGGGTCCTGATGCCCACTGCAATATTGCATGGGACAAACTGCACATTATTTTGAAAGTTACCAAGAAGGTATTGTTCACACTTATCATCCTGCAATTTGTTTTTCTTCTTTATTGGGTACACATAAAATACCAGTCACTGTAGTATCCAGAGTTGCTTACAGATGTTATCAAAGACAGGAAAGATGGTTTGACTTGAGCTGTCAGTAGCAAAATCTCTATGTGCATAGATACTGCACTTATCCAGCGCACACTTCTACAGCAGACAGCTAGAATTATCTTAAGAATGTGACAAATGAAGGCGTGGTGGTTTTCCCTAACTAGGAAGATATTTTCCTTCAGATACAATCCCCATGCTGTGCTCTGACAGTTGCAGGCTTAAGGTTGATCTCCAGGAGAAGCCAGATCTAAGGTGTGAGCCTTTTGCAGCAGCAGCTAAAGTTCCTGGAAGAGACTTCCTGGGAGCATGAGTATCCCCTTCAACCAGAGCTGTCACTCCAGCTCTTAGGGAAACTGGTGACCAAGCCAGCTTCTCAACACAGCATGTATGATCTAATTTTCAGAAGTACTGAGAATCTTTACTGACATAAACCCAGACTTGCAAACAATCAGGAGAAAGAGGAATTTCCTTTCTCCTTAACACAAGAGAGGCAGCCATCCTTTTACAATTAAAATAATCATGAGCATATGTCTGACTTCTTGCATAAGGCAGTAAAATTACATCCACAGTTATATTTCACTCTGGTTTTCTTTGGGAAATATGATCCTGAAATAGAGCCTTGCCATTTCCCAGCAATAATTTTCCTGCTCTGTTATAGGAAGGATAGAACAACAGTTCAGCACAGGTTTCCAAGAGGGCTTTTACCTCTCTATAGAGGGAAGGATGCATACTTTTCTTTTTAGAGATTTTTATCTCTGTTTGGTTCAGACATTCATTGTTCCAGATGTCACTGGAAGTCCAAGTAAAAGGCCTCTTTTATATATACTCCAGAGTTTTTCTTCAAATCGACAGTCCCTCACTGAGGCCCTGGATTTATACTCTGCCTTCTTCTCTGCTTCTCCTGGATGTCTGTCTTCTTTCTATCACTTTGTTCAAGCTATCATGTACCCACTTCCTCAGCTTTCTACCCCCTAAAACGCTGCTTTGATTCATCCATTTCCACTTCAGCTTTCACTCTTACATTGATCAGCAGAGGCATTTGGGAACTCCAAAATCTACCCCATCCCTCCAGCTTAATATTTGAGCATGCTTAGTAGATGCATCTTATAGCCTGTCCTGGTTTTGCCTGGCATAGAGTTCATTTTCTTCCCAGGAGCTGTTACAGTGCTGTGTTTTGGATTCAGTATGAGAATAATGTTAATAACACACGAATGTTTCAGTTGTTGCTAAGCAGTGCTTAACCTAAGTCAAGGACTTTTCAGTTTCCCATGCTCTGCCAGCAAGCAGGTGCACAAGAATCTTAAGTGTGATCACAGAGCACATACAGGAAAACCAAGGGATCAGCCCCAGCCAGCATGGGCTCAGGTCCTGCCTGACCAATCTGATCTCTTTTTACGAGATGTCTGTCTGGTGGATGAGGGAAAGGCTGTGGGTGTTGTCTACTTGGATTTCAGCCAAGCCTTTGACACCATCTCTCACAGCACAATCCTGGAAAAGCTGGCAGCCCATGGCTTGGACAGGTGCACTCCGCACTGAATTAAAAACTGGTTGGATGGCCAGGCCCAGAGAACAGTGCAAAATGATGCCACATCCAGTTGGCATCTGGTCACTAGTGATCCCCCAGGGATCAGTGTTGGGCCCAGTCCTATTCAATACCTTTATTGATGATCTGGATGAGGGGATCGAGTCCACCCTTACTAAATTCAGGGGCAACGCCAAGTTGGCTGTGAGTGTTGATCAGCTGATCTATTGATCTGGAGGGTAGGAAGGCTCTGCAGAGGGTTCTGGATAGGCTGGATCAATGGGCCAAGACCAACAGTACGAGGTTCAACAAGACCAAGTGCTGAGTCTTGCACTTTGGCCACAACAGCCCCATGGAGCACTATGTGCTTGTGGCAGAGTGGCTGAAAAACTGATGCATGGAAAAGGACCTGGCGTTACTAGTCGACAGCAGCTGAACATGAGCCAGCTGTGCCCAGGTGGCCAAGAAGGCCAGTGGCATCCTGGCCTGGGTCAGCAATAGTATGGCCAGCAGGACCAGGGCAGTGATTGTCCCCCCTGTACTTGGCATTGGTGAGGCTGCCTTGAGTCCTGTGTCCAGTTCTGGGCCCCTCATGACAAGAAGGTGTGTTAGTTTTGCTTGGCCCAGTTTTTGCTAGTGGCAGGGGGGAGCCCACAAATGGCTCCTGTGAACATGTCTAGCAGAGCCAATCCCTGGTGGCTCTGAAATGATGGACATGCTGCTGGCCAAGGCTGGGCCAATTACAGATGTTTGTTACACCTCTGTGAAAACGTATTTAAGAAGAGACCAAGGTGGGGAGGGGCACGCACTTCTTTTGGCTGGAGGAGGAGGAGGTGGTGGAAATATGTGAGGGGAAACAACAACAATGCAGACACCAAGGTCAGTGGANGCTCCCGAAATGGAATGGCTGACTCGGAGGTCTGTAATCCGTGAACAAAAGACCCCACGCCACAGTAGTTTTTGGAAAAAATTGTCTTCCGTGGAGGAAGCTCACGTAGGAAGTGTGGGCGGACTGCCACATGTTTTGGGACTCGCGGCTAAGCAGAAGAAAGGACTCCTCTCCCCTGAGCAGTGGAGAAACATTTCGGTGATGAACTGACCTACCCTACCACCCCCCCCCGCCCCCTCCCCCATCCCTTGTTCCCTTGTGCAGCTGCTGGGAGGGAGGGAAGTGAGTGGAGAAATGGTGTCTTTGAAAGTTTTATTTCATTTCTCATTTACTCCTTTGATTGGTTACAATAAAAGTTTTGAGCCTGTTTTATGCCCTGAGTGCATATTTTTCTCCCAGTTTTTCCTTATCTCAACTCATGAGCCCTGGGTGTATTAATTTGTGAGTGCCTGGCATTTGGCCAGAGTCAAACCACAACAGAAGGACATTGAGGTGCTGGAGCAAGTCCAGAGAAGGGCAGTGGAGCTGGTGAAGAGTCTGGAGAGCATTTCCTGCAAGGAGTAGTTGAGGCAACTGGGGTTGTTTAGCCTAGAGAAGAGGAGGCTCAGGATTGACCTTACTGCTCTTTACAACTCCCTGAAAGGAGGCTGTAGCCAGGTGGGGGTCAGCCTCTTCTCCCAGGCAACCAGCGACAGGATAAGAGAACACAAGCTGTGCCAGGGAAGGTTCAGGCTGGACATTAGGAATAATTTCTTCATAGAAGAGGTGATTAGACATTGCAATGGGCTGCCCAGGGAGGTGGTGGAGTCACTGTCCCTGTAGGTGTTTGGGGAAAGACTGGGTGTGGCAGTCAGTGCCAGGGTCTAGCTGACACAGTAGTGTTCAGTCATAGGCTGGACTCAATGATTTCAGATGTCTTTTCCAACCTCATTGATTCTGTGATTCTGTGATCTGTGGGGGATCATTGCTAGGACAAATGACCCAAACTGGACAAAGGAATATTCCACACCACAGAACATCATACTCAGTATATAAACTGGGGGGGAGTTGGCCAGGAGGGACTGATGGCTGCTCAGGAATAGCCTGGGCATTGGTCAGCAGGCGGTGAATAACTGCAACGTGCTTAACGCGTTTCTTTTAGGTTTTATTCCCCTCTCTCTTTCCTTACTATTATTATTATTATCATCATCATTAGTAGTAGCTTTATATTTTACTGTGTTTCAATCATTAAAATGCTCTTATCTCAGCCCTCGAGTTTTACTTTTTTCTAATTCTTCTCCCCATCCCCTTGCAGGGCAATGAGTAGTGCACGAGTGGCTGCATGACACACAGCCCCATATACCCAGCTGCCTCAAAACACCATGGAGAAGCAGCCACACATCACCTCTCAGGGAGTAGCAGGAAATATGACAACCAGGAAAATAACACTTTGTAGTCCTGGTTCCTGAATCTCTTATAGACACTGTAGATCTAGATTGGCTTTTATCACATTCCTGGGCTACATAGGTTGTATCTCAGTAGAAAGAAACAAAGCCTTGAAGAACTGCTCCTGGTGCTACCTGCCCAGTGCTGGGACGGAAAACACTGGCCACATCTATACTTAGCTGACCCTCTGAGTCTCTGAGGGGGTCCCTAAAGCCCTCCCACACAGCCTGGGACCCCTTGTTCACATTTTGCTGATAAGCAGCACAGACCTGAGCTGGTCATGCATCACATGCCCTTGCAGTCCATGATACTGGGGGGCCTCCTACTCTCTTTCTTTACTTAAAGGTCAGTCACTTGATGTCATCCAAGGCCCCTGGGATAGGTGGAGGCTAGCAGTGCAAGTCTGGGTGACTGCAGCCGACTCACTGTGTGCTGGCATGTGCTTCAAGGCGTGTTCTGCTGTCCTAACTTTGACCCTTCTGCTACCAGCCATGGAGGTAGTCAGTGCATAACAACAGAGCTCAAACACACAGCTAGGCATTGTTTCTTGGCTGTCCTGCAGAGCTCTGTTGTCTTTGTTCTGTATAAGTCTAGAAAGCATTTTGCTTTGCTGTGGCACTGAAATTCTACTGTGTAGCAGCAAGACAGCCCACCTTGCTGAAAAAAAATCTGACACAGCCAGACATATCAGACATAGCCAGATCTTACTGTCCACCTGCTGCATACGCACACTAACATACACACATGATCAGTCCCTCTAAGCTTCTAATCAAATGTGGCTGATTAACATTTAAATGCCAGCACAAAAGCCTCTGATGACCTGCACTTACACTGATCAATCTTTCCAAAAAAACTAAAACTCCAGCTCGTGGAAGATGGAGCCTGGCCTCTGAAGATTGATTTCTGATGCTCTACCATGTTTTCTTTGGATTAGCACCTTTGGACAGTGTCCCTGTGGCTCAGGTGGATAGCAGGACTGCACCTGCTTCCTCCTGGAGGAACCAGGAATGAAAGAGCTTGTTCAGAAAGCATAGAGAGAAAAGTCTTCAACTTGTCTGGGATCATGGGATGGCTGAAAAATAAGGGTTCCAATGGTGGCAGGCAAAAAGTATTAAAGGGGCAGGCTTGTGCTTCCTACTGAGTAATTATCTTGCTTTGGTCTTACGGGGCTAACATAGGAAGGGGAGCTCTGATGTCTTGATCGTGGAACGCATTGGCTTTGTCTAAAGACCCTGTGCTTTCTGGCTGCCAGTACCTGAGACTTCCTCTAGGAAATCCACAAATTTTTAATCTGCTTGTGTACTTGTTAACCTTTCTAGACCACCACATTGCGTTCATTTGCAGGCTGCATATCATATCAGCTAGCAGCTGTGGCCAAGTGATCCTTACAGCAGGACTCATAACAAAAGTCAGTGAAAAAACACATCGCATCAAATGTGTACATATGGCCCTTACCTTTCATAGCTGATCCATTAGTATATGTTTCTTCTGGTGGTTTTACTTCAGAGAATGGCAGCCTGCAGTTGTTCAAAATGTTAGGACTTCCTAGGAGATGAACCAAGCAGAAAACACAGACTATCTGCAGTCTATTGTAGAAATCCGCAGTTTGTCCGTGTGTTGGAGACTGTCTTCTGCTCTGGCCTTCCCCATTCAGGAGGGGATATAGTAGAGCTGGAAAAGGTTCAGGGAGAGACAATGAGGTTGTATGGAAAAGCTTACAGATAAGGGATGACTAACTCATCTTTAGCCTAGAAATGAGACATCTGATAGGACTGTAGAGTAGAAAGTGACATGAAGATGGTAGATACACACTGACTGTGACCTGTCTTTTCTGAAACAAGAACCTTGAGCACCAAATGAATCTACCAGGTGGGTGGTTCAAAAAAACCCCAAAGGAGATACTTATCCTCAAATATACAGTTGAACTGGGGAACTTCTTACCACAAGGTATGTAGTGACCATAGTTACATTTGTAAAGTGGCTGGACAAACTGGTGGATAATAAAATTCATGTGGACAGAAATGAGACCTGGTTCAGGAAGTTCTTGAGTAGGAAACAGAGCTGGAAGTATAGGCAGAGGTAGTGCTATATGTACTTCGTCTATTCTGACATGCTTCTTCAGGTATCTGCTTTTGGCCAACAACAAAGACCACATACTGGGATGGTTAAAACATTGCTCTAAGCCAGTACTGTTGCTCTTATATTCCTCTGTCATATATGGGCCTCCCAAATGGAGACCATCAGTTCCCACTCTACCACCATCACCTATCCCTGCATCAGGCAATACGTGAGAAAGAACCTGATGGAGTTAAGAGCACCATTTTCAGAAGCAGAAAGAAGATGAAGGGAATGGCTACCTGGTACAATGCAATGCAGTATGGAGAATCTAAAATATTGCTTAAGATACAGCTCACATATAGGAAGAGACATAACTGAGCAGCACCAAGCAAGCCCCTGCATCAATCACTACCCACCTCCACAAGCCTTTTAAAAAAATTTTTTTTAAAGAGCTTATTTTTGCTGGAAAGGAAGAGGATAAGCATCCGTATCATAGCAAAGCACATACTTTTAGTGGAGCAATTTTAGTTACAGCTCCATGGGAGAAACCAAGACCTGTAAGCATATGGAATGAAATCTACAGCTCGATAGAAGAGCCCCTGCAGCTGCGAACGCCAGTGTGTGATAAAACCCTTGGGTGTCCCATGTTTTCGTACTTTGGAGGGGCTGAAAGGAGACTTTACATTGTATTAATTTCATGCATCTGTCTTCTGGTGGCCTGTCTGGGCAAAATACAGGAATTGTCTCCCCACTTTTCATACCTCAGTTGTCTGTAGAATGAGAGAAGAATTAACACTGCCTGTAACTAGTGGCTCAATGCAGGCAGTGCATGTTGTCATGCCTACCTGCACTGAATTTTCTTTTATCTGTTCTACACATGCACTCAAGGTTAAACTGATCTCTGTATTCAGGAACTGGGAATGTCCTCCACTGCTCAGACTGCCTAGGACCATCTGGTTTGGTCTTTTCTCCATAATTTTTTCCCCCCATAATTTTCTCTCAATGTTCTTGTTTTGATTAAGAGGTTAGTTGTTTTTTTAACAAATGCCTTACTGTATCAACAATCTAGAATATTAATGGTGGGCACCTGTCTCCCTGTCCTCTTCCATGAAAAATTTCAATACACCTTTTATCTTATAATAGATCGTGAGTTTATTGTAAGGGTATAGGGATTTATGTGATCATTGCGAGCAGAGCAAATCATAGAATTACAAAACCACAGAATCACAGAATCATAGGATGGGTTGGGTTGGAAGAGACCTTTAAGGTCACTTCATTTCAACCGCCCTCCATGAGCAGGGACATCTTCCACTAGACCAGGTTGCTCAGACCCCCATCCAATCCGGCCTTAAAATGTTCTGTAAAACCTCCTGAACTAGACTTCTAAGGCATGGTGGTCCTTTCCCAGGTGTGTTGCTGGGAGTGCAGACACCCTTCTCCCATCCAGCCACATCCTGCCATTTGTGACACAAGTCTCAAAACCTTCTTCTATAATAACTAAGATGGCTATAACCAGAAATGGAGAATAAAGAGATCTTCTTTTTAAGAAAGGTCCAAGTCTTCTTCCCCATTTGCTGAGAAGAGAGGCAGTGTACACTAACTTTGCAATTTCTTCTAAACAACTACAAATGCCATTCCTGAAGCTGTATTTGGCGTCTACCTCATGCTTCTTTTCCACCACTAGAACTCCCCCCTTTCTCTTTGATTTTTCCGTTATCTCCCAAGTATTCTGCCTGCTCTGGCCACTCTTTCAGTTGAAGGCTGTGACTTTGCTTCCTGAGATTCAAACAGGCTGCCACCTTTCATCAATAACAATTTCCGTTTTTTCCCCTCCAGAAAGAATTGCCTCTCTGACAGACAAAGGAAAGCACCTCTCACATAAAAGTGGAGCAGAACTAATATATTTACTGTATTTGCCTATTTTATTATTCCTTGGAGATGTATTAGTTTAACAGGTTTATTTATGGTACGTGAAAAGTTAAATATTCCTTTGTCCTTGGGATTTACATAAACTGGTGCAGTGTGAGATTCTGGGGGTTTTAATGAGGTATTTGTCAAAATATTCTGCCTGGCAGATTTTTTTTAATACCTTTGAGACCATAAAGGATCATTTTACTACAATACTCTGCTTCTATCAGAGCTTGTGTGAGTGGCTTGTAATATCCTGTGGTTGTATTCCCTCTGGATGTCTGACTTCTCTTTCAGAGCAGTAAGAGACAAGAGGAGTAGAGCCTGGAGGATGCCTGCCAAAACCTCCCCTGAGCTAGGACTGAGTGGGGCAGCATACACTCCATGCATCCTGCCTGGGTCCCTGGGGTGAGATCAGGGTTCCTGCAGAGCCCCCCAGTGCCCACAGGCCCCCAACCCTAGAGTTAAGACACACGCCAGGCTTCATCCAAGCTGCTAGTGTAAAATCCTACAAACCAAGGTGTCTTCCTTAGCGGAGTTTAACATCAAAGAAGATCAGGAAGAAAATGGTATTGTGTAGTTTTGCTCTGAGGAACAACAAGTGATGTTGCAGCCAACAAGTGATCTCCTAGGCTTTCAGCATAGGGCAGCCCTTATCTTTACCATAAGGATATTGTCCATAAGAGCTAGGCTTTACCATAACATCTGTACCACAGGAGTTGGGTCAGACCCACGACCTCCATGGATTCCAGTGTTGGCCCCAGAAGGCACAGCACCCCTCTTGAACTTGCGTGGCAGTGGTGCCCCAGCTGGACAAGACATGGGGTCCAGGTGGAATTGGATAGATGTCCCATACCTCATCAGGTCCAGGAAGATGCACCACGCTTGCCAAAACAGGAACAGCCCCAATCACCCCTGCTACCCAAAAACACATCCCAAAGCCTACATCCCACCAAGCCATAGCTGGTAGCAAGTCCCAAGGGAAGGGTTACCTCTGCTGGGACATGGCCAGGGCTGGAGACCAAGAAGGGTTTAGGGAACAGTCTCTGTCCTAAGACTACAGCCAGAAGGGAGAGGGAAATGGGAGAGGGTTATGTAAGTGGTGCCAGTCCCTTTACTTAAGGACACCAATGGAGATGGAGGGAAGGAGACAATTATGTAACAGCATTATTTACAGCTCTGACAAAATCCTTCACAACTTCTGTACATCCTTTATTGTGCAAAGCAATCCAGACAAGGAGTGACAATTACAGCTAGTTAAGGATATCTTCATTAATTCATTTTTACTTCAGTAATTCTTTTGCAAATTAGAGGACCCAGAAAGTTCCTTCCAAAAAAAAAAAAAAANAGAAAGGGAAACCAAAGTAAACCAAATAAAAGCCCAAACAACAAGGAAAAAAAGATGCAGAAAAGAAAGTAATCCGTAATTATCAACTTAGTAGAGCAAATCAATATTTACCTCAAAACATGCTAGCAATAACATACTATGTATAAACACATCCTCATTCTTTCTCAGTCTGTGTGGGTGTTGATCTCAGGCTATGGCTCACTAGCATAATGTGAGTAGTTCTGAACACTGGCTGATCCCAGGAAGAGATCATGCAGGCTCAGCTTGCACCAGAAGTCATGTCTGAATCACATCAAATCCCCATGCACTGATGACTGGTACAGAAGCCTTAGGTACAGACTATTTCCAGCATGAAGTGCAATCCCTAAAGACATGCAGAAAAAGGTTGCATGGGCAAGAGACATGGTTGGGATGGCTAATTCCTTTTTGGGTCTTTTTTTCACACTGGTACGTAGAGAAATCACTGCACAGGACTTTGACAATGACAAAGCTGTGTGAAGGTCCTTTCATTGGCATGGCTTTGCTATCTTGTATCTATGGGTTCCTTTCCAGCAAAGTGATCAAAGCCCACTGAAGATGGTCAGACTTTCCACTGGCTTTAATGGGCTTTCAATCAAGACGCACAGGATCAATTCTATGAAGTTTTAACTAATTCTGAGTACCTTCAGTTCTCATTGAAATGATAATAATTAGCATCCCCAGAGGTATCTTACAAATTGGGGTTCCAGATCCACTATGACATGCAGTGAATAATTTATTTGTTTTTCAGGTGACTTTTCCAAGGTCATCTGAATCACGTGACTGAATGGACAAGAGAGGCCATCTCTACAGACACAAATGCCTCCTTATCCTCCTGTTGGCAAGAGAGGCAGGACTGACCATCAATGTCACACA
Organism: Dasyornis broadbenti; assembly: GCA_013397935.1. Taxonomy (NCBI): domain Eukaryota; kingdom Metazoa; phylum Chordata; class Aves; order Passeriformes; family Dasyornithidae; genus Dasyornis; species Dasyornis broadbenti. The sequence goes on from VZRN01002958.1 coordinate 410,949, forward strand.
CAGTGACAGACAACAAAAAAACCCCCATCAGGTGCAGTACTATAGAGTCAGGTTTCTATTTACTGTAGGGCTGTTACAGGTCCTAAAACCTTCATTCATTTTTTAATAGGTTATCGGTTAAGCTTAAAAAAAAAATAGGGGTGCAATTCTCCGAAACAAAATAAACACATTTGTCGAATGGAAGCTTTAAATTTCAGAGTGCATAGAGAGCTTTAAAAGCTGAAGTGTATCATTCATTATTTATCACCACTTATAAATTTTAAGTAATCTGCTGAGAGTTATTACCTAACACTTGCTTTTCAGTGTCCAAAACATACTTGCTGCGTGTACACAGTTAGTGAGACTTTCAGTGGGGCAAAGACTGTAGCTGTGGTCTTCCAAGCATCCAGACTCCCACTGGCCATTGTAATGGAGGTACAGTACTTCTTACAACAATTACACCCTTTCCATCTGGAGGGGGTGCGACCTGGAAACAAGATAGGTCTCAGCTACCCTCTAGGTGCTTGCTATAGTCAAAAGAGGTGAACAAGGCATCTTTTGAGAGTAGCTCACTCCACTCGAGGAGAAATAGGTTAAATTATTTGGGGCAGAGGGGATGACATGGGGATGCAACACTCTCCCATCTCTTTCTGTTGATTGTAGGGGAAGCTTGGACAACTCATTTCTTTTCCCCTCTGGTTTTTTTTTAGGAAAGGTTTGTTCATTTATAGCCCAGTCTAAGTGATATTCTTAGCAAAGATGAATGCAGAAGAACTACAGTACACAGGGCCTCCAAATATCTACATGCTAGGGATGGGTTTCTGGGATGGCATTTATCCAGAAATACTAAAGCTCCCAGGCCTCCCTGCTTCACCTCAGACAATGTGCAAGTTGGGCTGATTGAGATAAAGGACTGCAGCCCTGGACTTGGGCTGTTGCAAATTCTTCCAGTCTTCTTCACATTTTTTAAATGCTTTTAAGCCGGTACTCATCTAATCCCATGGGCTGCCACTTTGTCTCTGGGGGAGTGCAAATGTGAAGCTGCTCAGACTCACAGGGAGCTGTGCTGCCTTCCTTGGCTGAAGGCCACCGCTGACATTCCCAGATTTACTTTCTTTGCTTGAGGGGGAAAGCTGGAGCTGTGTGTTGTGCTAGGTGCAGTAAGTGGATACCTTAGGGGATTACGAACAGACAGAGTGGGAAAAGGAAGTTATGATCATGCATATCCTCACATATTCCCAGCTGCGTTTCTGCATGTGGCCTAAAAGACTGAGAAGCTTGACTGCAATAAAGCAGAGCTGTGACTGTGTGAATAACTATAACAACAACCACACCAGATTAGACAAAAGGTTCAGTGGTGAGGTGTTTAGCATGCAGAAAGGCAAAAGCAGTGCCTAGGACTTAGCTACTTCCATCCACTATCCTCTTTGGTTGCCCATTTAATTCTCGGCAATATAAAGAACATTATCTCCAAAACTAAGTTTAAGAAACGAAGATAATCTCTTCCTCTCCCATGTGTTCACTCCTTGCTATTTCTTTTTGCCTTAGTCAAAGACATGAAAATGTGCTTGAACTGCTGAGGAGAGAAGCAGCTGCACTGATGTCAGAGCTTCTCCGAGGACATTTCCCAACAGGCCTGGAAAAGGATTACACTGTAGCTGGTAACAGTAGGGGATGTTGATTTTCAAATCCTTTTTATTCAGCATTTGTGTCAGCGTTTTCATGCGTGTTACCTCTGGGCTGAGCCAAACATAAATCTGTTCTTACCAGTCTTCTCATTAGCATGCATGAAACAAACATTAGCAGAGAGGGCATCGGCACCGAGTGATAGCAATCCATTTATATCGCTTTGGGAGGCAAACAGGAGGTGGGGAGCAGTGGAGTCTGACACATGGGCCCGGTAAAGCTGCTGCTGAAGCCTGTCGATGGTGCAGTGTCAGGTTGCTGCCTGCAAGGTGGGGCATGAGACATACAGGGAGTCAGAAGCAGGTATAGTACCAGAGTTTTAGTCTCGGAAAACAGGGGAGATCCATGATTCACCGGTGAAAAAAAAAATTGTTTCATACTAAGTTTGTCATCTGCTTTTATATCCAAAGGCAGAGAAGAAATGATGTGGTTTTCTAATTTCTCAGTCACTGCCTCAAACCAGCCTCACAGGAAGAAGGTCCCAGATTTCTTTTAACATTTGGATGGTGGATGACTTATGTATTTAAATTACATGAATGTTCTACATACTCCAAAGCAGGAGGGATCACTAGCAAACAGAACCTTGACGATTGTGAAGGTTTTCTGCTGTGCAGAACCCACTACACTGAACAAATGTTGATTCACAATATAGATATATCTTTACTGTGAGCACATGTGAACACATGCTCTGTGTTAGGAGTCATGCTAAAGAACAAGCATTTCATACATCCCTGTAACTTGGCGGCTGGACTTTTCTCTATTCATGCAGCAAAGCTACTGCAAACAAGGCATTGTACCAGACTCCGCAGCACATTCCATATCGCTAATAACAGTGGAAGGCTGAGAAACTGGTGTCTATCAACAACATCCCTTGTGTTAAATTAATGACATGTACCAGAAGCAATGTAGGAAGATTGTTATTTTGGTCCCATCTGGGTCCTGTGCTGGGGAAGCAAAAAATGATGGCATTTTTTTGGGAGAAACATTTGGCTATCCAGTCAACCTTTTTTTTCTTTTTTTTTTTAATAAGTCACAGCATCAAGCTCTGGTTGCTTTCCAATTCTTCTCCAGTCCTTTTAGAAATGCTTTAGTGAAGAAGCAAAGAATATTGCAAAGAGCATTGCCTTGGCATGGAAAAGGCAGTGTTTTCCTACACAGCTGACCTGAGCATATGGAAGTGGAAAGACTGCATCTCCATTCTTTAGTGAAGTAAGCGTTTGCACATAGGTGGAAAATGCTTGAGATGCAGCACCTCAATGCAAAGGTCTCGTTCAGCTTGTCCAGAGGATCCGTGAAAAGCCTTCTACCTGAATTGCAATGACTTTATAACTCCAGGAACCTTGCAAAGAGATGATGCAACAGGATGCTAAGGCATCCCTACTTATCCCTTCTGTGCTGTGGACAGCAGTGAAGTACTCCATTAGGATCTATCAAATACTTGTGCCTGTGATGAACACCAAGTCCCTTGGAGGTGTGATGGCTGTCATTTAAGTTTCTTGCTTCCAAAGGCAATGTTTGAGTCTTTCTCCAGAGTAATGTCATACCCATATACCCAACAGGAAAGTACCTCAAAATACAGAATGCATTTTTAAAAGCAGCCAGGTCTAACACTAGACAAATATGTCCCTTGGTGTTAGTGTCTGCAGAAACTTGTCTATCTTAGCACATTGAGCCAACAGCTTTGTATTGCTTATTTAATCAAGATTCTGTAATGAGGATGCAGCACCATCCTCCCACAATTCTTTTCAGCCAAATCTACAGCATTTAACTCCCCTCTGTCCATATGTTGAGCACACAGCCCTTGCCTTCCATACCTGAGCAGATTCTCAGTTACCTTACACTCACAAAGGTGAGTCCTTCTAGCACAGCTATCCCATATTTGATAGGAGCAAGCATGCCTTATCACTTCCCAACAGCATCTCTGGACAAATATAGGCCTTCAGACTGTCTGTTCAGGTTGGCCAGCATCCCATCAGCATCACATCTGATTTTCCTTTTTCTAAGTAATTTGCAATATTCAGCAGGAGGTCAAGGAACTTGGTGGTTCTGGTATGCATGCAAATGTCATGGTTCTGCTCCCTTTCCCTCAGAGTCTGTGGATGGCACTGGAGGAAATCTCCAGGCACCGAATGTTTTCCCTTTGCTCTTGTTCCCTGGCTGAAAAAACTCAACATCAACCTGCTGTGACTTCACCTCTGTTAGTTTTAGGGTTTTTTACCTGAAAGACATTAAACATGCCTTACAGTGTATTTTGTGTTATCTGGTATAATTCTAGTAATGGGATCTCTTACTCTAGGACATTGCCCAACATCCCAAGGAAAGCTGCTTTATGGCAGAGCTGGGCACATCTGGATTTCAGCAGTTAAAGGTATCTGCTGGTGGGTTAGTAGTAGGAAACTTCAATCTCTTTCCTTCAAGTAAGTGATCTAGATGTACATCATGTACCACTACTCTTACTGTACTTTTCTTGCTTCCAAACACTGAGGCATCATCAGACTGCTGAAACTACCACTTTCCAGTAACTTAGCTGGTCAACAAGGCCTGCTTGTATTTCTCTTATGAATTATTCTCCTCCTTGTACAATGAATACATTCAGTGTTTAGGACACATTTACATTGAGACTCCAACACCATTTTGTTTTAAAGAACTGAGCTAGATGCTGAGAGTGTTCAGACTCTATGTTGCAAGGTGCATTTAGAACACAGCCTTTCACAAAAGGCAGCACAGGAGTGGTTTCAGTTGCCCCAAAAGCAGGCTGCTGAAAAAAAGTGCACCCTTAGCTTTACTTTTTTCTTTTCCCCAGTTCCATCCCTTGTTCTGTACAAGTATTCATGGGGCACAAGAAAGCTGGATCAGGGCTAACACAGCTGAAAATCAACCTGACCCAACACAAAAGCTGGCTGTGTAAGTGCTTGCACTGGCACAGGGCATGGATTGGAACGTGCTGCTGTAGTGAAGGGAGGAAAGGCTTCCAGACTCTGCTTTGGTCAGCTTCACCAATTAGGAAACCACAGCCTGACAGGAAACCACCCAAAGGAACTAAGAGGAAATGCTGTGGGAAACCTCCCAAAGGACTAATAGGAAATGCTGTGATTAAAGGCCTTTTACTGGGTTTTAGCACCAAAGCAGAGGGAGGAAAAGAGGGCTTTTACGAAATTAAAAGCACATCTCAAGAGTGGCCTCTGCTCCCTTCCCTACCTGAGAAGGGAGTCTGGGTGCCTCACACCATAGTGGGTATCCTGAGTATTGGGTACATTTGCCTATGAGAGCAAAGACATGGCCTGATTCTGCTGTGCTGTGTTAGCCTTGTGTGATTTAGACACCCCTGCCAGCTCAAGCCCCACCAAGGAGGCAGCTCTTCTTCATCCCTTGCAGTGCCAGTCAAGGGCCAAGGCTTGGAAGGCATTGAGCAGCTCACTGTCTTTGGGCTGCTCTACTGAACAGCAGAGGTTTGATGTTTTACTGATACCTCCACAACTACGGTAATTGTAGGTTAGTGAGAAATATCTGTAGGATGTGAGTAGTGTGTTTAGGCATTGATAGTCCGCTTGCTCTGTGGAGATTTTTTTTTTTTTTTTTTAATTATTTAATTCTGCTTTTGGTTTGTATATCTGAAAATGTTTGGCTAATATCTGTAGATTCTAGCAAGTGAAGATTAATATGATACATGCCAAGAAAGATTTAAATTCCTAACCTATTACAGTTTTATAATTCTAGTCTTGGCATGCATGTATGCATAGGTCTCTTTCATTGGGGTAGAGAAAAATAAATGTTTAATTAAAAAAGAAATATTCCTAGCTTGGTTGGCATTGGATTTCTGGGTTTCCTTTTCTAGTTGACTCTTTTTTCTGTTTCCTGTGTCTTAGTGAAATATCAATATGCTTACCAGGGAATGCATGAGTCTTTCTTCAGAGGAAAATTAATAACCTTCTGTTAATCAAAACAGAAACAAAAATATCTCTCTAATATTAATGTTTGTAATCTACCTTCAAAAATATATCAGTGCCCTCCCACATACACTTCCTCCTGATTCTAAATAAATGCTGGTGCTAACAGTGCCATCTCTTGCATGAAACCTAAAATGGAGTTTCTGACCATTTACAGTCATTGATTCCTGTAGGACTCTTATAAAGCACTGGCACTACAAATCTACACCTTTCCTTTCACTTCAATCTGTTAGGAAGTTATTAGTCAGCTCTTATCTGAAGTTTTATAGTCTTAAAACTGTTGAGTAAGTGCTCTGCTTTGAAAGTATCCATGCTGCAAGGTGAGCAACGTGGCTTCCTATAGAACTTCATGGAGAATTTTGGACTGGGGAAAGATAGCATTCTATAGACAAGAATTAGATATTACAAATATCTTCTGTGGAATAGAAGGGGTATTGCTGCTCACAACAGATGAACCACCATTAAACCGGAGATCTTATTTTGACACAAACATCTGTAATTATAATGAAAGGTGAGTGGAAGTGAAAATAATATGTAAAGAACTGTTACTAAACCAGGAACTACCTGGGCTGATGTCTTAGAGGATGGGAGCACTCATTGAGAGAATAGCCCTCTCCTAAGTGCTATGCATGCTCGAGCAATAAGCCATTGATGTCCTTTTTGTCTGGAAGTATTAGCTAACAACACAAGATGTCAATATTGGAACTGGCAGGCAAAACTGATGCCTGAGTCTGTGCTTTAGTCGCCAGACCATGTGGCTCGCCACTGAGCAGATCCAGATCCTGTGCAGGAGGACGCTTTGCCTAGGTGTGTGTAAAACAGCTCAAACTTTACTCTATTTGTAAAAGTTATCAGCTGTGCATAGAGAATGGGGGCCATGCTGCTTTTGGTGTTGAAGAATGTTGAGATCAGTCTGACTCATTAATCCCAAAGTGAAACACTCTGAGGGAGAACAGTGTTTCCTGACAGGAAGTCGCGCTAGCTCTGGTGAGAGTGTGGCAAACCTGGTCAAGGAGCCAAAAAGTGATAGTATTGATAACTTACCTAAAGCTGCTGAGCTGCCATAGCAGCACAGCTGGCCTGGAGACATAACTGATCATCACTTTGCACTATAAATGCCCAGTCCCACTTTTTAACAGTAGGGTCTTCTAACATACCCCTTCTCAGTGTGTGTGTGGAGGTTCCTGCATCATATGGAGCTGTCCCTCAAGGTTACTCCTTGATGAGATTTGCCCACTGTTGTTAGTGTGGGCAAGTGACATCAATCTCTAATAATTATTTTGCTTCAACAAATATTGCACTATACTAGCACTTTTAGCTATCCTATACTTTGCAGTAAATAATTCTGATTAACATCTTTTGGTCTAATCATTATCATGAATTTAAATCAATAATTAGTTTTATTTATGTAAACATATTTGGGTTGCTATCCTTACTCCTGCAGGACAAAGTCATAGAAAGGATCAATTGCATCTCTCTAGTTCTTTAGACAGAAAATGTTGACCGAGTTTTGGACTAAGATTGTATCCAGCTGCATCATAGAAGGAGTTTAGAAAGCAAGGGGATCCTTTCTGCACTTCATGATTCAATGGGATGGTCTCCCTGATAAACCTTCTCTGAAGCCTCCATTTTGCCCATGACATACCATAAGGATGTGGGTGCTGCAGTGCTTAGCTGTTGTGGCTGTTGGAGCCCAGGCTCCTGGCTTAGGCTCCCTGTGCAGTGTCTGTGGGAAGAAAATAGGCACAGAAGGAGACCTACAGAAACCTGCTCATTAAGCAAGGGCATAGCTCAGGGTCAGCTGGCAACTGGCAAAACCCAAGCAACTGGGAAATGCTGGGCTGAGCAAGTTCTTGTCCCTGCCCACACAGTCATTACACATAGTGAGCCCCATCTGCTTGTCTAGGACTTGCTGCTCTAAGAGTGGGATTTGACTGTGTGGGAATAACAGCAGGAATAAGAGAAATGCAAACAGCTCCTCCATGGCCCCAAAGAAGACAGTCCTTCTGTTTTTTACTGAGGGACAAATAAGTTGTGGCAGAGGGCAGGGCCCATCTTACATGTGCACAGCTGTCAGATCCTCTGCTGTCTGCAGATGGGTATTGCTGTGCCTGTCAAAGGAGTAAGCAAGCAATTCTTGTAATTTAATGCATCCTGGGGGAAGCCTCTCTAGAATGGTTCCATGGTCAGTAGTTGTGCATGATGTGGGGGAATCCAGGTTTTAGTGGTCTGTACCTACTACTTCAACTCCAGCCAGGGTGAGGTAGTAGCTCAGCACAGAGGTGCTCCCATTAGGCACACAGAGAACCAAAGCCAAGTTTGGAAATCCATGATGTGCAGGTGCAGGTGTCACCCACACAGGAATGCAGATGTGGGATGCTCCCATTCTTCATTCCTTCGATGAAAAAAAGCAGTGGGATGGACTTGTCTGTAGAGGGGTTAATCATGCCCACAGCTTTGCACAAGCAGCACTGTGAACATCCTCTGGGCTAAAGGGATCTATGGACTTCTGGAGGGAAGTGAAGAGGTCTACAGTCTTGGTGAATGGGGGAGGGTGGGTGTATGATGGGAAAGGAGATTAGGGGTATTGAATTGCATTTTTAGATCTATATGCTTCTGTCCAATTGCCACTATAGGTGCTCCAGCCTATTACTGGATCTGCCTAGTCCCAAGTCTGCATTTCAACCCTTCTGGCAAGTGTTTTACAGCTGCTCTGTATTCTGCCAAAAGCTTATTGGATATTAATATGCCTTCCTGTGGCTTGAATGAGCTGGGTCCCTTTAGCACATTTTAAAAGTACAGGAAAACTACTGATCCCATTTGCTTTCAGCACAGCAGACGTCTTTGCTTCCCACCGAAATAGGTCTGAGAGCTGCAAATCCTCACATCTCTCAATGCTTCACAGGAGACAAGCATATCAGGTGACCTCTGTTCTGACCATTGCCACAGCTGGTACAAAAGTTAATTATTGGGTGTGGTGTGCCTCTTCTGTCTTTCTGCTAAAATCAGTCAGGATCAGGGCTTCAGGTAAAGAGAAATAACTGAGTGTGGGGTCTTCACTTTCCCCAGAATAGAGAGCACATCCAGCATCCTCTGTGACCCCAACATGCACAGGATGCAGAAAGGGAGTTATTCTGCTCATATTCACCTTCTCATGAGACCAAGCTCTGAATGCTCCTGGTTGCTTTTCAGCCACCAGTTGTTCCTTCAATAGGCCTGGTCAATAGATCAGACCAAGCTTTTGCTAAACTCTCACTTCATGGTTTCCACTGGGTTTCCATGCTGGGTTTGTTATACAGTCACTGCAGTTGTCCCAGAGAGATTTCCTCTTCATACTTGAATCCAGCATCCAATGTCACGGTGACAGTGAAGCTGAGAGCCATGTCTGTTACAGTAAATAAAAGTGGAAGTGTAGCATATGCTCCCATCTTAGTACTTGCTTTCTGTTGGGAGTGTGAGTGTCTGGTTTTGGTGGAGGTGTGACAGTACGAGCTAGCAGACAGAACAAACTGGCACCTGGCCTTTGGGCACAGTCTAGTGGCTAGGGCATGTTTATCCATAATCATATATTTTCACTGCTTTTTTGGATCCCCCCAGCTGTCTATGGCACGGCGGTATGAGCTCTGCTAATCTTAATGTTATTCTTTAAACTAATGACAGTGGGGGATAGTGTCCCCAGTACAGTTTGACAAATACCAATTTTGTTGGCTCTCACCTGTGTATTTTCAGGGCTCAGGTCCTTCCATGTGGCTCTATGAAAGGATTGGACTGAGTCAGAGATGATTCCGTGAACTGTGCAGTGTTTGATTGCATCAGTGCAGAGTGGCTCATCCTGCCTTTGCTTTGAAATTGTACTAATCAAAATGGTGAAAACACTTGCCAACTTAAATATTGCAGTACTCAGAAACTGAAGGATTTGAACTTCTAACAACCCTCCATTTTCTTCCTTCTGTTAGAATAATTAATCTTATGTAGCTTAAAAGGATCTCAAAGCAGTATATAAAGGAGGTATTTCCATTTTTAAAATAGGCTGGCAGCAGGGTGGGATGAAGTGCTGTGTGTCAGGTCAATAGCAGAGATGGCAGAAAGACTTTCTTCTCTTGAACAGTGATGAAATGTTCTAAGCACTACATCCAAGCCACCCTCATCCACTGCTGTGGTTAAACTTGTCTTTACTGAGAAGCTCACATTCATAAAGGTTTGTAACAGTATAAATAATATGCCATATTAGGCCTGTAAATCAAGTGCCATTTCCTTGAAACTTTCAGGCAAAAGCTTCTGCTTTTTTTCCAGCATAATCTAAAAGAGCTTTATTGATGTCCTGTCTACCATCTGTTTTACATATGAACCTTGTGACTCCTAGTCTTTCAAGCTTGTTAATTAGGCCAATAAGAAGCATACCACAGGAGCTCTGAAATTAAAAGCTGGTGGAACATTTCTTTTCCCAAGTATGCTAGTGATGGGCAACCTTTCTGTGATCAGTCTCCTTTACTTCAGGGAGTGGTGCAGCACTGTACCTATTTATATTTTCTCCTGCCTTCTCACCTGTTGCAGAAGGAACCTGGGAAAGGAAACACTTTTGTGTATTTTTCTCCCTAGCTGCAGCACAGGCTGGATTTTTCTTAGCTGTACCACAACTCCACTGAGATCATCAGGAGCTCAGTGCTTGAAAGCTGCCAGATGTACAGACAGTATGGGCATCAGTGTGGGTTTCCACAGGCTTCCACCTTGGTGGATTATGCAGGTAATTGGAGGAGATGCACGTCTAAGAAACAGAGGGCCCCATTTGGTGTGCAAGCCACTGCTAAATGCTGGAGTCTTCCTTTTATGTTCACTGGCTGCTCTTTCTGAGGTCCAGTTTTGGTATAACTTATGCATGAATATAAAACAGTAACAAAAGTGTAGGCATCTGCCCACTTGTTCTTCTCTTCTGTCTCCCCTCCTCCATCACTACCTTGCAGTATAAAGCTGTGTGTTCTGAAATAGAGATGCAGTTGCCTGTCCCACTGTGCCACCACCTGGGGAGGGATGCTGGTTACCAGGAGACTGCCACGCCTTCTTGCTGGAATAAAGGCAGGAATGGGCAGCTGAGGATGGCACACCAAGAATTGGCTTGGATTTTACTCACAGGTGTGTGATAAATTGTCCCTAGCAACTCTAAGGTGTAAAATCAGTTGTTATCTCCCTACACAGATGCACAAAGTCTTAAATTGAAAGTCTGTTCTGAAATGCCATCTGACAAAGCATGTCTTTTTCTAGAAAGAGATGTGTGGTCAGGCAGTTCCCTCCTCCCCTGCCTTCCCAGCAGAGGGAGAATGCTGCCCTCTCTTGGATACGGACACAAAGCCATGTTTGCCACCAAACTACCCCACAGGGGCTGGTGTCTCTGGCCACCAGAAGAACACCATAGCTTGCTGCCAAGGTGTGGGATCAGGATGCAGATCACAAGCTCCCAAGTGTTGTAGTCCAGGCAGGTCATCTGACATGTGTATAGGGCTGCTGGCAGGGTATGGTACCCAACAAGCTTAGGTGGGTTTCTATTCAAGTGGTCAGTGGAGTGGAATTTAAGCAGAAAACTCTTTTTTTTAACGAAAGAAATTCTTCATAGCCTCCACTTATACATAATTGCCTAGACTGAACTCTGAGCCCAGAGCCAGGGTGAAGGTTTACACCAGATCAGTTTTCTTCCTATAGGTGAAAGTGTCTGGGACTCAGCTCAGATTTACTGGAAAGGAAATTCTTGTGTTGTCTCCATAGACTGGTTGTGCAGGGATGAGGACTGGGTTAATTTTCTATGTTTTCGTCCTGAGTGCGCGGGAATGGGCTGAGGCACTGAACAGATGTGGCTTTGCCATGGATACCAGTGCAATGTTGGGCCTTCCCAGGGAGTCATTACCAGGGATGCAGCTCTACCTTCCACTTTACAGCAGAGTCTATGGTGACAGGATTTCTGTTCTTCAGCCATTTGGAATCTGTTTAACTCCACTGTCAGATTTTCCTTCTAAATTATTGCCTTCTGTAGAACTTCTGCAATATGAGGCGTTAGAAGTCAACCAATACAGTTTGAGCACTGCTTTCTCTGAGGTGCTCTCAACCCTCACCACCCCTTCAACCTCAGCTGAAGAGTGTAGCTCTCTTTAGAGTTGCTTTGTCTCCTAAAAGCACAATTGCTAAATCAGTAGAAGCCTTACTTTGGGGACAAAAGGGGACACACCTGCACAGTTGAGAGAGCTGTCTGAAGTTAAATTTATCACTAGATATGAGCAATCCTAATCTCTTGGGAACCACTTGTAAGTGGACAGAACAAGCTCAAATACAGGACAAGGCTATCAAAATTATTTACTCCTCACCCAATCTGCAGTTAGATGTAGTTTTCCCTTGGTAAGGTGTGCTGATTTGAAGCATTCCCAGCATCTCCCAGAGTTAATATACCCTTGGCTTCACACTGGAAAGCTGTGTGTGCCTTGAAAAGTTTCAAATCCATATTAACACATCAACGAAGCACCTTGTCTTTCAAAGAATCCAGAGTGCAATACAGATAACAGATCAAAGCTTGTATTGGGAAATTACTGTAAAACTTGCTGTTTAAACTCAGTCTGAGTACCATTAAGGAACATATGAGCTATAGCCCCTGTGCTGCAGGAACACAACTACCCTTTGGGTCCAGTGCTAGCTCTTGAGGGCTCGACAGCAAGAAGCAACAGTGCACAAGTGAACACAAAGCTTTTGTAAGAGGCAGTGGCAGAAGGGACTCAAAGAGCCAGGATGCAGTTTTTCACCTTGGAAAGACACTAAGTTTGGAAACCCAAAATTTGGAAGAATACCCTGGGAATGACAATGTCAACACTTGTTAGGGCCTGCCTTTCTGAATGAGGTGATCGTGGTGGAGCGCTGGCTCTGCAGTGATTCAAAAGGAACACTGCCATCTAGTGCACTTTGAACACAGAATTTTCATACTATACAAATATGATTTGCATCTGTTCGTGAAAAGGCTGGAGGCACTGCCAGGTAAGAGAAGGCATTGTATTTTTGTTGTATAAAGAAACAGCATTTTAACTTGCAGGTGATCACTAAGTACGAAGAGGAGGAGGAATTAACAACCCCCTTCTAATACTCTCATTATGCATTCTTTTAGCTGCAATCTGTGCTTGATCTATGAAATAGGTTTTCCACAAGCTGGCTGTGGGTAATGTGTCAGGATGGTGACATACTCACCTATCTTGTACACTCACTTGCACCCGGACTGTTCCATGTTCACAGGCTTTCTCTGTGTACCAGCAAGACTCATGGTTGTAAGAAACTGTTGGTTGTAAAACTGGATCACTTTCTGGTTTTTTTTTTTTTNTTTTTTTTTTTTTTTTTTAGGAGAGATGGCCTGATGGGCTCTATTAAGGCAATAACAGAGCTGGAAGTGTCTGCAGCCCTGCAGTTATTCCCTGTTCAGGAATAACTCTTTTGCCCTAGCACTTGAGATTCCCAGATGCTGAGGTGCAGGGTGGGAAATCCCAGCATGTGGCACTAATAGCAGCTGTCTGCCACTGGGCAGACAGCTGAGCTCTGCACTGTGCAGCTGCAGGGGGCCAGTGGGGAATGAGGCTCAGGGGCTGGCAGAATGAACTCTTCACAAGAAGGAGTCCCTCAAGCTCCTTTTCAAACCTATCAGAAACCATCCCCTGATTATTTCAGTGCGAATCAAAATAATCTGTACAGATAGAGCAATGATTCATTCTACTGGCTCTAGGGTGGTTTGTGATGTGCCCTGCTCACCTGACCTGTTGGTGAACAGTGCATTCTTTCAGGTAAGAACAACTAAACAGGTTTTGACTCTGCAGCCTCTTCCATGGCAGAAGAAAGGCTATCTCCCTCTCCATCCTGCCTATGAAGTAGATGAAAGTTCTTCCAGGTTGGATCACGATCCTTATGGGGCTGTAGGAGGATTCAGAGGGAATTGCAAAGTGTTTGTTAGCCTCAAAATGGCTAATTAGTTTTAATCATTGGCAGCAACTCAGAAATTACAGCTGGTTCTCATGCTGATGCCCTGGAGCAGCAAAGCTGTTGCCCACAGTTAAAGGTAGCCAGTTGTTCCCTCCTAGTGCAAATGTCTGATATCAGGGTAAACTTTCAGACTTTTTTATGTCAAGAAATGCACCCAATTCATTCTGCATGGGGTGAATCACCATTGTGAGCATGCTGTGAGAACTGCTTGCATCCTGACAAGGCTGACTGCTCTGCTCCTACACTCACAGCAGGAGTACATGCTTATTTGGCGACAAGCAGCTGATGAATTCATCTGATCCCTCCACTAGATGGGATGCAAGCACCATAATTTCTAAGCATTTCTGGTTGAAATGTGAAGTTCCAGCACAGCCTGCTCAATATAACTTGTTCCCATGCCAGATACGGCTAGCCAGGGGCTATGAAAGGCGAAAGTGTTTAGTTCCAGTTCCTCTTCGTCAGAAAGGGCACAAAAAGGGAAATGATTCAGTGCCCCAGAAACATGATACGTAAGTGATTGGGGATGACATCATCCAGCAATCAGGCAACACGGTGTCCTGCAACCCTCTAGGTCCTAACCTAACGTGAACAGAAATGAGGGAGCAAGCCAGGGTTGAGACTTGTCACCTCAGCAATGTCACTAGATACAGCAAGTGCTGTCAGCTGTCCAGAGAGAGACAAGCTTATTTTTGGAAGCAGTAAGAAAGTTAACATTTTTATAGATCTTTAACCTTAACACAGTACAATCTTACTCCATTACTGGTAGTACACTAATGTCCACTATGCCACTAATTGTACATATTCATTATCCTAGCATAATGATAGTAGATATTATGAGTAATACTCTACCCCTCTTGCTTTATGCTTTTAATTTTTTGTGTAGAAGTTAGGAATATTGTTATTACTACTTTCTCTTATGAGAGGGGGGTGAAAGACACAACAAATAAATAATTCGTCCAAGAACCCTGAGCAAGTGCATAGCACAAACAAGCAGTACCTGCATGTCCTGGATCCCCGCTTCTTGAACAATGTTCTGCACTATCAGGCCCCTTCATCACCATGACATTCACGGGCAGCTAGACACAGAGAAAGCCTCTTGGATTTTCTGGGCTTTAGAAAGCCTCTTGGATTTTTATCTTGACACTGCAGCAGACAAGACATTGATTGTGTTGACTCTAATCTTAAAGGTACATTTCAAAAAAAATTAAATGTAAAAATAAATACAACCTTGAGGACTCTAGGTCACGAGTTGTATTTTTATATTCAGGTTTGCTTAATCTTTTTACTTTCATTTTTCAGAATGCCAAACATTTTTGTCCTGACACCACTCAGACAGGGCTTGTGTACTGTCAGTCCAAATTGGACACTTGAGTAGAAAGCAACATGAGCTTGTGGGATGTGGGAAGGTGTAAGGAGTAAGTAAGAATTCTAGTATGAGCATGAGTTGATTAGCAGTGAAATGATTATATGCTTTGTAATTTCATGCCTAGCATTATGTTCCAGAGTTTATGTCCCCTGGAGAGGAACTGAACGCTTGTAATTCCCCCCAAGCTAAAGCCTCGGACGCCACTGAAGCAGTCAGGCAATACTGCATCAGGTATGTTCAGCTCATGCTTTCCAGTGCTTCCTTAGGAAGGACCTGCATTCTGAAGCAGTTTCATGGCAAAATGATGAATGCTATTCCCAGGGAATCAGGGAATGCCCTGAGCCCTTCAGGTTATGTTTACTTTGAGCTAATGGCCTCTCAACTTCATTTTGGTACAGTTTTGTTTCATTTATCCTTAATGGTGCAATTGCAACCACTTTAACTGTTGCTCCTTTGATATCCTGAGAGCATTGTCACATATCAGATACCATAGGCAAGGTGAAATCTCCTTTGTTCTGCATAGCAAAGGAATATTAGAGGGTCAGAAACACAGGTTCAAGTCTCCTGGAAGTTCCCTTGATGGGCTGACATCACTCACTTTTCAGCAACAAACGCAACTGAAAGGGCAACACTAATGCCTAGTATGTGCCTGGTATGCCTTGAAGCAGCATTTTCTCACAGTATTACTTTTGACTATAATTGCTGTTGTTTCCCCACTGTCCTTCTCAAGAGGTTTACAGGTCACCTTTGTGTGCTGCTATCTAGTCATTGCTTCTTGAGATGTGTAACATTCATGCTTTTAGTAATTGTGACTTTCATATTTTACTGGTGTTGGCACAATTGTAAGGGAACAGCATTGTACTCCCATTTCAGGTTTCCCCTAGCTCAGGTGATACCCACCTTGCCTGTGGTGATGGACCAGTTAAGACAGATGCTGGCCATATACTTCCTGTTGGTAATATTTGCCTATGTTCAGAAGCTGTATTCCACAGTGAGGTCCTCATTTAGCAGACAATAACAAACAGATAGTTCCCACCCACCGGGAGCTCGCTGCCTAGGGTTATGGAAAAATATATCAAGTGGAGGTCAAAGAATAGTAGAGGGCAATAATAAAACACTGGCCACCCTGCTTTCCATGGGTCTCTTGCCTCAGGGGTAACAGTCAACTTTGCCTGTGTAGGACCAGCTGTCTCTTGCTTAACACATACATACACACATGCACACAGACACAGGCTGAGCATAAATTAAACAGCCTGTAGAGCACTAACAAAGAACAAATGCTAAATTCAAGCCAGATGTGACCCATTCCCTAGACATTAGCAAGCAACTTTGGGCTGGAGTTCCATGCTGTTGGAGGTGACTGGGATTGCAGGACTCATGGAAGGCTCCAACACTTAAAACCCAGTGGGGCTCTTGAAGGCCTTTCCTCCAGCTTACAGGACTTCTTGCACCCAGGCTATCATCCAACAGGCAGACTGGTTGTCCTGGTGTCCCTGCACTTTGCTTAAACACCATACTTCTTGGAAGAAAGCAGGTGAGGGGGGTTTTATGCCCATGCTATGGGTCTATGTTCTATATTTGGAAAACAGAGGAATGTAAACCTTTAGAGCCTGACATTTTAGAGGATCCCGTTCCTATGTATCCTATTCAGTGTAGACATCTTTTGGGGCCTATGTAATCCAGACTTTTCCTGCTAATGTTAGATCTGAGTCTCTCATATCCAGTGTAGCAGACAACTGAGTCAGTGCAGGGAGGAGCAGACAAGACAGAGCAGAAACCCTGCTGCAGAGCATCCTGCTCCATGGCTTCAAAATGAAGAGCAAACCTGGAGAAAATATTAGTGGCCTTGGTGCTTAGAGTGAATGCCTGTGGGAAAAGAGCCATCAGAATGGATTTGTGGATTAGGAAATCTCCTGTGAACAAGTCCAAAGCTGTCCTTGAAATTATATTTTTAATTTCAAAAGACAGCTTCTTCTGAATTTTTCCTTTTTGATTAACTAGGAACTGCGTCAGCATCCCCATTATTTTTGCTAAATAAAACTCTGTTTGAGTTTCAGTCCATAAAGTTTGATCAAATGCATTTTACTATTGCTGTCTAAACATTTCATCTGGTTAATGCCTAACTTCAAGTATTTTTAATATTTGTACTTACTAAATTATGCGGAGAGAAGCTACTGATCTTAGGCCAAATGCTGATGTCATGTACACCAACAATTAGCCCAACATTGCTCAACTCCCCTCAGGTGCTGGCAGGGCTCAAGGCTTTGGTGTCCTCCCTCATTCCTCCCGCAGATGGCAGCCTCTTGACTAGGCTTTTTCCTGCTCAGCTGCTGGGTAAAAGGCGGCAGGGAAAACGGCCTTATCGTATTTTTGTCTTGAACATGAAAGATTTTTGTCCTTCTTGATTTAACCTTCACTTGTCAGACTAATGGTGGTGGGGGAGAGAAGCCAATCTCCAAAGTCCAGAGAAAAATGACTGGATTTCACATTAATATGTGGCATATCAGGGACAATTGCACAGTCAATATGTCATGAAATAACTGTCAGGAAAGTCTGAGTCAAATACAAAGTGAAATCTTCACAGAAAAAGGAAGCAGGCCCAGCTGAACTCTGCTATGGCATGTTTTGGGATACAGCTACCTCTTGCAAACACTTTTCAGAGACTTAAAAAAGCTCTGTGACTGGCTAAAAATAAGCCTTGGCACCTTTCGTGCAGACTTTGCAAAGCCCTGTTGCAGCTAGAAACTGAGGCTCACCAGCCCTGCAAGGTAAGGTCTAAAAGTCTTTTCTAGATGGGGGAAAGTGAGGCAGCAAAGGTGGTCTGTGCATACTTCAGTACCAGGTAGAAGTATTTTGGCAAGAGATGAGATTTTTATCTTTTTGTTGTAACAGTGCTCCCTGCTGTGCCAGCAGTTATAATGGTACAAAGGTATGTTATAGTGGTAAGATTTGCCCAACATGAGCCTATTATTCTGATAAAAGTACTTGAATGACAATATAGTCATGTTAATACTAGAGTTTGTATAGCTTTACTGAACTAAAGTTGATGCAGTACAACCTTGGCATATAGATAAGGATCAAGTATCTTATCCAAATATATGGAGCAAGTAAATGACTGATCTGGGAATAGTAGACAGCAGTCTTCCTTCCCAAGCTGCCCAAAACTATTCTGTTCACATTTCTTCTCACCCAAGGGTAACACAAAACATCATGGTTTGTCAAAATGTCATGGTTTAAAAAGAGATGCCACACTCTTCTTTATGAAACCAAGTGAAACAAAACATTGGAAAGTATTTGTCTCCTGCCTGTCCTCCTTTCAGTGACACCTGTAATTTTTGTGTGTGCCTCTAGAGGAGTGGATTTAGTCTGGCCTGGCAAAATACAGATGTGTCTGTGGAATTAGTTGTGATAGTTTGGGTTGTTTGTTTTTTTTT
>VZRN01002958.1:436779-463765 GCA_013397935.1 Dasyornis broadbenti
CCCCTTTTTCCCCACTTTAAAGGATTTGCTTGGAATTCTGTCCACAAAGAACATGAGAGCTTTACTTCTTACCCTGAAACACACATAAATATTTTTTCATAGCACGAAAATTCCAGTATTTGGCCAGCCTGATTCAAAACTTCTGGAAACTTGGGGCCAGATCTTTGGCTTGTACAAACTGGATAGTTGCATTGTGTTTAGTCCACAGAGGATTTGGCCCTAGTTAATTAATGGTTCACCCGAGGTCATGCAGTGAGTTGATTTTTAAAGCTGGAGACTGAATCCAGAGCTGTTATTATTCAGTCCTGTCATATATCTCGAAGTTTACTGCACAACATTATATTTTTTTTAGACAAGCTGGATTAATAAGAGGCAGAATCCACAAGGCTCTGATTGCAACTTTTCTTAAAAATCATGTTCTTAAAAAATCTATTCAATTGTAATCTTACTAGAAAAGCGAGTAAATATGTTGTAATTAGTGCATAGGTGACACTGACTACCAAGGGAGAGAGAGGCCTGAAAACCTGCTTTTGTTATTTAAACCTTTCTTTCAAAGTACAAAAGCATTTGATTGGCACTTCACTGATTTAATAGTCCATTTGTAATGCAGGAAGAACATTACAGAAAATTTTAGCATTATTTTAAATCTCATCATTTAATCTGTAGGTGTTTTAAAAAACCCCACATTTGTAGAAGAAGAAAACTTTCTGATAGCATGTGGAATCTGTGACTAGTCAGTTGTTAAAGATACGAATGCCTTGTGTCTTCCAAAACGAAGTAGTTTATGAGTCTAAATATGTATCCTGTTTGTTGTGTTAACACCAAAGTAAAATATAAGAAAAAGCCTTCTGGCTGAGGATTTAATGTTTGGTCTTACTATGATGTAACTTTAGGAATGGAAGCTAAGCCCTCTGCTTTAAAATCTGGGTTACCGGTTCTCATATTAAAGAGAAGAACTGTTCAGATCCTGTGCAGCAGCGGTGCCAGATGCACAAGATACCAGCTAGTCCATTCAATCGTTTGAATTTACAGAAGTGGTCTTTCACCTGTACTTACATAAAGGTGCCTTGTGAAGGTCGAATTTTCTTCTGATTTACATGTGAGGAAGATACAAAGGCCAGAAATCCAAACAGACTGGCTGCACATACCCATTTCCCCCTATGTTCCTGATTTTTTCAGGGGAAAATAAGATTTCATAAACCTCATAAAGGCTTCTTTCTGCCTTCCAAATGTTTGAGGAGTGGCTTTGTTGCTAAAATATTATATGCTAGAAAGATTTTGAATTCAGCAGCGCTGAAATGACTTCCCAATGACAAAGAGCTCTCAGTGACAGAGTTTGAACAGACCTTCTGCCTCCCAGGCCACAGCTGCACCTATTGGCTTCATTGTCCCATCCCTCCTACGCACATGCATGCCTGGCATTGTTTTAGAAATACAGCAGAAACTTGATAATTCAAACTGATGACTCGGAGAGCCACTTGTGGAATTAATTTATTGGGTAAATTAATGACTAGATATGCAGGCAGATTTAAAAAAAAGAAAAGAGATGGTGTGTCATGGCGTATGGTTTTTGTTACCTCAAACAGTGTGATTTATTTATCACTGCATTAATTGAGTATCCTGGAAAATATTTTGTAAAAAATTTTGTAAGGTCTTAAAAAATCTCAGCATGGTGCTGTTCTTGTTATGTAAATCTGTGAAGGGAATTGGGTTTTCAATTCTTCAATGACGAGTTATAATTTGGGATTAGAAATTAATCCATGGCACCTATTTTGTGGCACAGGATTTATAGCATGCCTCAGAGGTTAAATCTTAGTCTAGTATACTGGTCTGTGCTCTAGGCTTATTTGATTTCGGCAGGGCTGCCTGCCTAAGACAAATAGGATTTGATCCGTGCTGGGTAACCTTGGTCAAATTCCAGGTGACCCTCAAGACTTACTATTTCCATCTTGGTATTAGACAATAAGTGTGTTCTTTCTGTTTATTTTTCACAGGGCCTCAGTATTGTTCAGTATACTTTGTCATGTGAGGCTGTAAATCCCTTCAAGTGAGGTGGAATTTTAGATTTGCAAACTGTTCCCAAATGATTGCATGTGTATCATGAAGGAAAAGGCAATCCTCTAGCCAAGAATGGACAGGACTTACTGAGTTTAGCTCATTAAGATTCCAGAGTGACTGCATATATTAATGCAGAAGATGCTATGGGGAAAAATAATTATTTTTAATTTGCTCAAAGTACCAAATTAAGTAAGCAGAATTCGTCTGTAATTGCCCAAGAAATCTTACCAGCAATTTAAGTTCTCTGAAGAGGTATTGCAGAAAGTGTGCACTCTCTGCAGTATTGATAAACAATTACAGTATTGATAAACAAACAACAAAAAAAACAGTGTCTCAAATTGGCAGCTATTAGTAAACTTTGCTTGTTTAGCCTTACATAGGCATGCTGACCCTTGATCTTGGGTATCAGAGCAACCCAAGCAAATCAAAATTCAGTTATTTAATTTTCATGACCGGTATATACAGTGAGATAAATCATTGAGCATTTCTGAAGCAGAAGAAAATAGTTGCCATTGACCAATTTTCACAAGCAGAGGTGATTTTGGAAGATCTGTGTTGCTTTGGGAAGTCATGTGTTTGTGGCCTGAGTAGGGTGAGCAGGAAAAAAAGAGATTTTGGGGTGTAGATCATTTTGTGCTTACTGGTATCAGTGGATCTCACACTGTACTCTGATTTTCCCAGATATTTACAAAAGATACCTCAAGGAATACCAAAATAAGACATTGTTATCAAATTTTCTCATAAGAGAAAGTTCTGATTCTGATATTTTAACAGCTTATTCAAAGAAATAATTATTCCTTCATTTGTCTTTATTTTTTAATCCAATATGGGGTCCAACTCAGCTATTGCTTCTTATATTTCCATGAAAGCGTATTGAAGATTGAGTACTTGTTTACTGGTTTGGGTTCCTGGCATAAAACTTGGGCCTCATGGAGCTCTCTGCTCTGCCACAAATAGCATATTTGACTTTAGGGAAAAATTGCTCAGTCTTTGTTTCCTATCTGTACAATGGGAATAATACCATGTGCTGTCACCACGAATGTATGCAAAGGTATGTACATGGAGAATTCCAAAATGCTGCCATCAGAGTTATAAATAATATCTCAAGTAATAATTTCAAATGGTAGGTGCCAATTTTTCCATTGGCTATTTGGTTTGACAACAAATGCCAATGTGGGTAGTTTTATAAACTTTGGTGTAGTTATTCTGTGTTTGCATCAAAAAAACAGAAGGTGGCTTAGACATGAATTTCCTCTTTGAAATAACTGAAGTGACATCAGTGGAATTATACAGGAATTATTTTGGCATTGATACTGCTGAAAGACATAGTGCTCTCTGAGTGCTTTGGCCTCATACAGAATGAGTTGTATTAGTAGTACAGGAGTTCAAAGCTTCTTTGGAATTGTAGTCTCCTCTTTACCATTTTAAGTTTTCAAGTACTGCAGCTAGCAAGTACTGTTTCTGGAAGAACTTCCAGAATTCAAAAATGTGCATGTCTCACACCCAATACTAATTGTACGCACAATTTACTTAATTTCCCGTATGACTTTTAGCACATCCATTTAACTAAAGCTTAAGAAGGTAGAAGTTTTAAAACATTTTTGTAACAAACTCCAGTCAGACATCTAGGCTGCTTTTCTTATACATAACACTTTCTATTTCTAGACACTGTAAATATTGGCCTTCAGAATAGCTTTGTGCAGTGTTTACCCACATCACTTTATGGAAGATGAAGAAAGCAGAAAATAGGCACTGTTTCCAAAACTGGTGATAATTTTTAACTGCTAGTATTTTTGTATGCATCTTTAGAGACCCTGAGGCTTTATTGCCACCACCACCACCACTGGGTCTGTACACTTCCCTCTCCCACTGGTGCTGGTTATAAGTTGCAGTCATTAAGAATAATTACCTCAAGGTAGATGTTGAACACTATCAAAACTCATGTAAAAGTTACGACTCCGAGGTGTAGCAAAACCAGGGCAAAGTTCTGGGAAGCAGGTTGGAACTGCCTGAAGTTTGGGCTTCTAGAAAAGTTGTCATTCTTCTCTATTTTTAAATGTAACAGAATGAAATTAGGGATTGAAATGGCAGGTGCTGCTGTTCCTCTGTTAAAAGTAGCAGTATCTGTTTTGTTAAGCAGTTTTCTGTTTCATAACTGTAAAGTAAATAAATAAAATCTTTGTGCTGTTTCGGTAGAGTTTAAATGTGGGGTCCAGATTGTCTCCAAAACAATTTGTAGGACTTCTCCCCCATTGTAGTGTATGAATAACACCCACTGAACTCAATGTGAGGGTTTTTTTATCGTGTGGCTGAAAAGAAGGGTCCCTATTTATAGCATTCAAACGTTGGCAGGTGCAAGACTGGTGAGAAATGTTAGTCTCACACATACAAACTAGTTGTTTAGGAGAGACTTCTACGTGGTAGGAGCTGCTCCTCGCTGGGCCGCTAGAATCAACAGCGTTGCTCAGTGGCTGTCTTCTTGTTGAGATCAATCAGCTTGTATTTCCAGGAGGGTGTGTAACGAAGAAGGGCCTGATGGTGCTGATTGCAGTAATATACTTAGCTATGGCAGCCTTAGCTATTATTTATAGAAGTGCTAATTATATCAATAGAAATAGCAATATTAATACTGTTAAGTGTCAGAATCCACGCTTGACAGCATGAACTAAACACAGCTACTGTGAAACAAAGCAGCCAGCTTGTCTCTCTTGTCAAACCACCAATATGCATTTCAGGAAGAGTACACACCCACCTTAATTGCTTGGGGTCTCACCATTTTTGCTCATCTTGTTATATCACTCTCATTTCAAGCTGAAAACTCACAAGACCGGCTGTTCCCATGAAGTGTAGACTGTATTCAAAGTCTTCAAAGTATTCAAAGAAAATTCAAACTGTGACTAAAAGTGTTACAGTGGATTCCAGTTTAAAGCTGTCATCCTACAATGCTGGAAACTGCAAAGTGTCTTGAAGTTCAGAATCTGACCCAAACTCTTTTTTTTTTTTTTTTTTTAGTCTCTATTCTACCACTTGTTTACAACGTAGTTGGTGAGGAGTCATGTAGATTTCAGTACCCACAGTTACCTTCAGACTGTGTTATAGCCAGCCTTAATTGGCATCTTTTAAAGGGCAGAAATATTACCAAAAAATAAACAAAACTAAAAGAAAACAAGAGCATATTGAGACTTATTGTCTGGCTGCTTTTTTAACATTTAAAATATGCTTGATTTCCTGTCACAGCTCTTGTTACATCTGCCTACCTCTTGTGACAGTGTTTTAGACTGACTTCCCACAGGAGCTTACAAATCAAGCAGGTTAATGTCTTCATTAAAACTGAATAACAGTTTACTTTGGGAAAAAAACATATTAAATATTTCAGGATATTGAACACCAAACTACTATTAAGCTTTAACTAATGCATTTACTTTGCTGACACTTGCTCTCCGATGGGACGTGTAGCTCAAGTTAATGTCACTCGAAGTGATGTTTAAGACTTCATGAGAAAGTGTTTCCAACCTCTTCTAGATGATTTTACTCTAATTCTATCACTCTGTACTTGAGAAAAAGTTTTAAATAAGTTATTTCAGCAACTTGCCATCATTATTTTGGAAATGTACTGGGTATAAATGTCTCCTTTAGAGTTTTAAATAATCCTTTCTATGTCCTAGATACATGTGGTGCACTGTGTAAAGAGAGTGACAGGCTGTTGGCCTCCGGACATACAAAGAATATCCTTAGCATGCTTTGCCTTTGGGAGGAAAATACAAGGATTGCTGCAAACAGAAAAGGTTTGCGATCTACCTTAAGGCATTACTGATTTAGTGGATCAGGGGGATAGAAATGGAGGCACATGTCCAGTAGGTCAAGGTTTCTCAGCTGGCAGGTGGAGATACTCTGTGTGGGCTGCTGTTACTGCAGAAATGTGGGCTTGTGTTGTTCTCACTCTGCAGAATCTGTTTGCAATGATGCCATGTAGGACATAGGGGCATCCCATCAGTAATAGGGAATGGGGTTTGTTTGGGTTTCTTTTGTTCACGTTGCATTGCAAATTCTGTTGGTGTAATTTGCTTTATCAGCTCTTTTGTTTTTGTTGGGATTTTTTTTGACCTCTTCATTTGGCAATCCTACAGTTTACTTATCTATTATCAGAGCTATGTCAGACGGTGATGCGTCATTCTTTCTGGATCCGACTGCAGCAGCATCCCAGTACATGATGCAATCAAACAACATTCCTCCACTGGCAGATTTAGACCAATCCTTTTGAAGTTTGTTAATGTATCCAAAATCAAAGCCACTTTCAGTTCTACGCTGTAAGAATACTGATGTTTGCTTGTAACCTTTCCCATCATTGGTCTGTAATAATCCTGGAACTCTTCTGACGTCCCTTTAAATTCTGTGAACAGGTGATCTGTGAGTAAATCTCCCTGAGGAGTTACAAACTTTCTTGAATTATTTACATCTACTGTAGGAATTCTGTCTTGCATTGCATACTGGGCTGATTGCATAGATGATATAAACTGAATCATGCAGAAAGAAACAGAGGATGTGCCTAGGACATAAAGATATGCATTAGACTCATGAATATATTACATAAAAAGTAATTCCTACTGTAATGCTGCTGGCTTTAGCTGCATTAACTTGAGGGAAAAAATTGTGTACAAAACTTAGGATCTTGGTTGTTGCCATAAAGAAATTGTTGAGAAAGATGAATGTCTTAGAGAATAATTTATGCAATAGGACAAAAATAAAAAGCCTGGTTTAACTACTAGTGGGTATCTGAAAGACGTCATTGCTCAGTGGTGGTGTTCTGAAATATAATGAGCACTAGCCTCATCTCATTTGGCAAACATGGTAATTCTTGGTAGGACAGGAGATAATTAATGAGTGCACATGGAATATGAATAGGTTTTTTTAGTTTTACTCATGGTCACAGTGCATTTAGGTTCAGCAGAGTAGAAAAAATAACTGTTAGTTTTATTAGAAGAATTCTGTGGGGCACTCCACTTTTTGAATAAACAAATACAGATCAATATTTTCTTGAATTTACTGGTCATGCACATTTATTCAGTATGTTGTCATTCATTCCCTTTAAGTGGTTCCACATGTCGCATTTTTGGAAATGTTACATTTGTGATTTGAAAATAAAAATTGTCTTGCCTAATCCTGACTTGCAAAATAAATAAGACAGACCTGGTTTTGTTACCACAGTGGCTGAGTACTTGTGCTCTTGTGGTGCAAATACATACTTGGGTTTGTGATTTGCTTTCTGAAAGCCCTCATGGACATTTGTTAAGGCTTTGCATTTTGTTCCAGTATTGGTCACAGGATGTTGACTTAAATTGAACAGGTTGGCTTACCAAAAACCAAGGACTGAGATGAAGAGGGTTAATAATCCACCTTTTTCAATGATGGGTCATCTTGGTGCCACTGGGAGACATTTACCCAACCCTGTTCTGTGGATACCATTCACTTGGGCTGATAATGTGGTGCTTTTTAGCTGAGCAGCACTGCTCTTGGACTGCATGATAACCCAGACCTGACATGATAAGCATGCTGACTCCAGATTCCCAATTAGTAGTAATGTTATTTGCATGTGTGCATTCTAACAGGAACTAGGGAATCCCAGATGAGATGAGTGCCCCATCCGCTGCTGCTGGGTATTTTACAGGTGGTAAAAGGGGTGCTGCCTCAGGAAGCATTTAGTTAAAAAGGCAAGTCAGGAGAGAGGTGAGGGAAACAAATGTTAAAATTTCCACTGTTGTGGCTGCAGATCAATACACAGGGAAAAATTAGATGATTTGATTGGGATGATCCAGGGAAAGGAAATAGAGGTTTTCAGAGGCAACTAACTCCCACTATAGCAAGTATGGGAGTGATGTGCCAACCTGCCATTTGTGCCTTTGAAAATTTCCCCAGGGAGTCTATTGTAGAGCCAACCATTGAACTCTGATCTTCAGTCTCCCACCAGACAATCGTTCCTTTCTGCTTTAAGTGTTTTTAATTGAAAAATACCATCTGAACAGTGTCTGTAAAGAATTACTTTTCCTCAGAACCTCCCAAAGAAAAGCAAAATGATGTGCTGCAGCAATAAATTAACCAGTGATCAAAATAAAAACCACAGTCTTGTTATGAAAACCAGAACTTTTGGGTAAATACTGTAAATTTATGACACCACTGGAAAAATAAATCCACTCTGGTAAATGTTAATACTTTTAGAACTAAAGATTTTTGGTTTAATTATTAAACTATTCAAAACTATTCTAAGCAGACTTTACATTCAAAAGCTACAGAATGTTTAAAAAAAACATACAGAAGTTCATCCCTTGCTTTTCTGCAGGCACTATTTATATCTCTGTCGGTGTTTATTTCAGAGAAGAGAATAAAACTGAAGTCCACATGACCCTATCTTACTCTCCCCAAATAGCAGTAACACTTTTCCTTTTATATAGGGTTGTATGTATATTCACTCACATGTTCTCATCACTTTGTTAGGAGGTAGCCTTTCTTCCCATTTTGCAGGTTGGGAAACACTGGCAGAACTCAAGGTTACACAAATCCAGAGAAATCGTGAGAGTCAGATTACGCTGCTGGAGTGACCCATGTTCAGGCCACTCCAACACGTCCCCTAATAATATTTTACAAGCCTGAGCCATCTGTGTGTGATGAGATCAGAAGTAAGGAAGTCTGTAGTTGCCAGGAGAATTTTAGCAAGCAGAATTGTACAACGACAAAGAAATCCTACAGCATCAACAAAGGAAACTCAGAGAAATATTCACACTGAGCTCTTTTTGACTCTTTTAATTGGAGACTGTTCTTGTGAAATTTTAACTGTTTGTTCTTTCTGTTGCACACCTAATTTTTACTGACCATATTGTGAGCTTTGCGTACATTATTAGGAGTCTCCAAAACGGCTAATGCCATGTAGTGCAAAAGCAGGAAGATACTACAGCTGCATTTCTCTGTGCACTTGTAGGGGTAGCCAACCCCTACATCTTGGCTGCATCCCAGTGGTTTGGCTTCCTTCCCCTCACAAATATTGCCACACACACATACCCAGAAGTACCCCAAACAAGAGACCCCCGAAAATTCCCTATCTACTTTTGATCCATGGACTTCTTGCCATGTGTGGACCTCACATCACTAAGATGGGCTCATTACTTATGTCTTCCTTCTTTTATTTGGTGTAAGATGAACTTCACAAAAACAAGTAAATACAAAGCATAGGCCTTTCAAAAGCTCTCAGCATCAGTTTTACTTTTCACCCTTTGAAGACAACTGGGACTCAGCTTGACTGGAGGTGGAATTAAGCCCACATTGGACATTTTCAACACTTCCAGTCATAGAAGAATTTATAATCCTACAAAAGGGATTCTGAAGTTGTTCAATGGATATTAATCTTTAGCTCTCAAGAATGGTTCTGATTCTGGAACAGAAAGTTCCTTGAGCTGCTGTCTTGGTTACTATGGGTTAAGTTCAATTAGGCTTTCTCCCAGTTTGTTTTATTAGAAAATGGTATTTATTTGACTGCAGTATGCTACCTAAAATTGTTATAATTTGTTTCTTTATTTCCATAAACATTTCTGTGTTTATTTTGGAAGAGTGGTTACTTAAGGGGAAAAAAAAAACCTAACAAAGCTTAAAAATACATTGCTTGTCTCCCATATCTAATTTTCTCTTGTAATCAGTGTATATAATTTTCCTGTAGCACCAATCTAAACAGAAAAAGGCCAACAAAAAAAAAAGAAAGAAAAGAGAGGGAAGAGAGACATTAGAATCTATTTTCAGGATGGCATATCAGACCACACGCACTTATGGGGTAGAATAGATTTGTTATTTTGGGCAGTACTGTGGAACTTATGAGAAGATTTCTTTTTTTATACAAAGTTAGTTCAGAGTAGATTAAAGTTTATTTCAAACTCAGCATATTTGACCTCAAGCATCATAAGAGTCATGTAGAATTGGCTCATGCTATTAAATTCCTACAGCGAACTCCATAATAATGATTAATTTCTTTCATAAACTCTCTTCATAATTAATACAGGTTTCATTGTGGGCACTGCTATTCTCATATTGATTATCTCTACAATTTAGATTGGACTCGTAAAATGATGTCTTTGTTTACTCTGATGGCCAGACATTTATTTTACTTGGATAACTCTCATCATTTGCAAACTGGACTGGGGATATTGCTACCACAGAAATTACAGATATTTCAGACCTATTTCATGCAAGAGCAGGGATAATTTTTTGGCACCTGAGATTAATAATACTTTGGTGTTTTCTGATGCTTCACATCTGCGAATTTGAGTTCTTTATGAACAATTAATTAAGCTTTAAGACACCCTTCTGAAATAGAAAAGCATTAGTAGCCTCCTGCACTGGATAAACTCATATTTATTTGACTGACTTAGTTCTAGTCACCTCTCAAGTTGTCTACATTCAAGTTGGATATAACCCATATTTGCTGATTACCTATCTTATCCTTCAGTTCTGAGTTTTTCTCACCTGGCACGACAATTTTGATGTGGCATAGTTCCTTTTGGCAAAATAGGCATTTTTAAAAGTTATGATGGTTGGGTATGCTTTAGCTACTTGGACAGATGTAGACCTTTCTTGTTGCTTGTTTCTTTTCAAATATAATTTAATTTTATTTCTAAGTCTTTCATAAGCTACAGTTAAATCAGTAAACTCATAAGACTCTAATAATCCCTTGTGAAAAACCCCCAAAACGTGACTTTCACAATTCACACAGACTGCAGGAGCTTTAATTGGAAAAGCAGAAAATAGGGGATGATGATATGGAGAAGGTAAAGAGCCACAAACCAGATTTTGTAACATTACCCTGTCCACTTCATGCAAAGTTGTGCAACTGGTGAACCTCTCTCTTGGTCAGTCTTGTGTATGTTAACAATGTAAATCCACTTTATTGCAATATTAGTGGAAACCCTTCTCATATAACTGAGAGACCTCAAGGACGGGAGCAGCATATTTTGTTCTGTTGCCCAGACTCTGGAGGGTCCCGAGCCCCAGGAGAGCTGCTGAGCTCTCCTTGTTTTGTTAACTTCAGAGGGTGCTGAAGTTGGAGTGACTAGCAGAAGTTAATCTTTGGAAAGCCTTGGAGACAAACAGGAATTCCAGTTTTTGAGCTGAATTCAGCCATCCTGCTGTTGCCAAATCTACAAGCAGAAGGAAATGTGGACGTAAAAAGCAGCACGTATATACATATTAATGCTTCCAGTACAACATCCCCCATGCCTGAGGACAGTAAGTGCAACTGAGGACATAGTGAGGTTTACAAGAGTACCTCACATGTTGAGATGCTTTATAGTCCCCCCTGTGAATAGCCTAGTGAAAACCATATGTGAAATATAAATATACTGGGACTTAAAAATGGAGCTGCATTCCAGCCTTTTAAGTTAATTTTGTAACATGCTGCATCTGAGGGCTTAATGTGTGTTGTATCCAGTGCTAGCTGACTACTGCAGGGCTTAATAAATGTAGTGTGTACTGGAGACACCAGCAGGTCTGATGGAAGATGTGAGAGGAGAAGAAGATGGTGGAAATAGCACATTTTAGTGAAAGAACAGATCCAGTTTGAACCAACTGTGTGCTTGCTTCCTTCAGTCTGAAGGCAACAATGAACTCCCGTTGTCATGCTGAGTCAGTTGGCAGTGACTCACGTTATCAGTCTCAAAAGTGTCCGGCATTTCATCAGAACTGGATTACACAATGGGTTTTTCCTTTTCCCCCCTTTCCTTTTCCCAATACACTTTTAATATTAATAGGCCCGTAAATCATCGGATGTTAACATGTTTCCTCATTAACTTCTATTTTTTTAATTATAAGATTAATAATCATGCAACTTCCCAGAGAGGGAAATACAGTAATCCCAACCTGATTTGAAATTCTCAAGGAAAAACTTTCTTAGCTATGTGATTGTCTCAGTTAAAAATAAGTTAAAGCCTTTTGTTATTTTCCACAGGATATAGGCATAGCTAACATATGCTCACAATTGTTTAGCTGAGGTATGTCTTCTCTGTTGGGAGACAAAATTTGTATGTGGAAACAGCAGCCAGTGTATGAAAGTTGAATTTTTCTCTCCAGCATGACTTTTTTTTGGTTTTTTTTCCGCAAAAGCCTTTTAGAGGAAACACTCAAATACAGTATATTATCCACCGAAACAGTGCACACAAATGATGTGATGTATTTTATGGACATATTTATCCCTTGAACACAAAAAGACACATTACCTAAAATGCAAAGTGTGTGATTCTGTACTTAAAACCAAGAACATCTTCACAATCTTTGTAGTCTGTGAAAAAATTTAGGTGTATGAGTCTTTATATCTTATTCTGCATATTGGTGCACTTCACCAGATTCTTTAATTTTATCACCTATGCTGTTACGCAGTTTCAATGAAAGCTGTATGAATAAACTAAAAATGTGTAAAAAGTGATGCTGAGTTGGCTGGACAGCAATGCATCTGTTCTAAAATCCAAGATTTCTAAGTCCAGCCATCTTGTCTGCCCTAATTTAACATCAGTATTTTTGACCTGCATGATTAAATTAGTTGTGTTCAATCAAATTCATTTTTTAATCACATATTTAGGGCAAAATATGTATCTTCAGGTTTTAATCTTAGAATATTTCAGATACCTGGAATATGTTCAATGACTGTCCCAACCTTGACGTCTTATCCTGGGTTTAATCCCATCTGTCTGTGTTTCGAATCCGTCCTGGTGGCTATGAAATGGAAAGCTTCCAAGAGTCTTTGAATAATTTTTTAATTTTGTTCTTCAGTGGTTCTAGTTCTTTGTTGTTAATTAGATCAAACCACATTTCCACTGAGGCTGTAATGGTAGTGTCATCAGCCTGTAATCTGTCAAGTCCCTCTGAAACCTCCTTCAACTGCTTTTGTAAATGCAGTACCTCTCTGTAAAGTTCCTTGCAGAGAAAAATGTGTTCTATTTTTTGATCAAAGTCCTTCTTGTTCTCAGTGCAAATTTCAAGACACTTGTTGATGCAAATGTGGAATTGTGTTCCTGAGAGGAACACTGAGTGTCTTTGGGAACCAGGGGCACTTTTTCACTCAGGTTACCCTTTTTCACTCGAGTTATCCAGCCTGCTTACGATGGCAGAGTGATTTCTGTCTTTAGGCTCTATAGGACAGTTTTGGGAAAGTTTGGCTGTTACTTTTTCACTTAGTGTGGCTGAAATACGGCACTAAGCAGCTATATGTCAGAAGCAGAAGAAATAGTGTTAAATGTTCTTGTTTCAAATTTGTTTTTTCTGTCTAGCCAAATAGTAAAGATCTTTCTCATGTATTTCTCATAGCTGGATGGTATCTTTGGTGACACTGCACCAGTATCTGTGGTTTTCATTTTTTATAGCAGCGTACAAAGACATACATTTCATTGTCCATAAATTTGTGGCTGAGATCATTTGTCATGTTCAGATAGCCAACCTGCACTCATGTCACTGTTCAATGCTATTACTTTTTCTTTTATTATCCTCCTGTTTCTTCTCTTGGAGATTCTTGTAGTGGACAGCTGAATTTACAAGTCTCTAAAAGAAATGTTTCAATCATTGCTATCAATTGCTTCTTTTGTGTTCCATTGAAGGCAATATCATAAAGACAAAATAAGGTTGCATCTGTCTTGTTAAGCAGAGCTTTTCTTTATAGCGTAATCAGCTGGTAAGCTTATTTCTGGGTCTTCAAGACACAAAGGTGTCTAATGTTTAAGAGCATCTAGGAGGTTTGGAATACAGATTTAAGTAATCATTACAGCTATGTTTAATAATGATAATGACAGCGTTAAAACATCTCACTTTCAGGATCATCAGACTCATCAGAGTCTTGCTTCACTAGTTTCATTTACAAGAACATCTTATCTTGAAGGGTCTGCAAAAATGAATTGTCTGCATTTTTTGAGATGGATGTGAAGTCATCCTAACTTCTTGAACAATTTTGACAATGCCTACACTATGCTGTTAAAGAATTATCTTGGGTTTTGTTACCTTGGTACATGCATACACTTGTTGCTTTCTCCAACTTCTCTTGAAGTCAAATAAAGGAATATTTTTATGTGTGTTAACCACTAAGCTCCAGTTTGTAACATTGGTACCTTTAATATTAACAGTAGAGAAAGAAGCTTGCAGTCTGGAATTAACAGTTAGGATGGAAAACCTGGGTGAGAGCACTGGCTTTTGTTAGACTTATTATAGAATACTCAGACTACTTAACAGAAGTTTTTAGATACTAGAAGTGTTGTATGTTCATGTTCAAAACTCGTTTCGCTTATTACTTTCTTTTTAGCATCACATGAAAAATTATGCCATCAACTAGTAGCATCTATCTCATCAGGCCCTGAAAAACATTACTCCCCATGTAAGTAGGAAGGCATAAGTGTATGGTTTTTGCTTTCTTTTAAGAGGTACAGAACTGCTTTACTCATGTCACTTTCCCGTTGAGTCTTAGAATGTTTAAATTTCTCATTTGCAGATAGAAATTAGAGCCTGATTTTTTCAAGCATCACTTCTTCCCATTCTTTGTTATTTTCATGTAAACATTTCTAAGTGTCATATCCTGAATAGTCATCACTGGATTGTTCCTGTATCTGGCATTGTAACTATAGGTAACATGACTCATGGACTCTTGGACAAACTGTATATAAGCAATCCCTGCAGCAAAATGTAATAACATCTTCCCTGGGTCTATTGTGAGGAGCTGAGCAGGCCATCTTTGGTCAAATGTATTTCTGCTTTTGAAACCACCTCTAGATTTGTCTATCTGAGCTCTGTCTCACCAATCACATCTGACTGAGTTTTGGTTTGATGTTTAAATGGGAGGGCATAGGGAGCATCCATCTAAAAATCAGTGCAACTCAAATGCTTTCAGTTGCTGAAAAAAGAAAAATATGCTACAGTATTTACCAGTACTGTACAATTTGTGCTAGTTTTGTTCATATTTATCATATTTAGTGGTCCTCTATAGTTTATTGCCTTTTTTTTGCCTCTGGGGATTTTTTTTGTTTGTTTGTTTTTTCAGTCTCTCTCAAAGCTACAAAGTAGTGCGCATCTATGTGCCAGTAGTGTCCAAGGCCAGGTGTGATGGGGCTTTGAACAACCTGGTCTAGTGGAAGGTGTCCCTGCCCAAGGCAAGGGGTTGGTACCGGATGATCTTTAAGGTCCCTTCCAACCCAAACCATTCTATGATTCTGTGATTACCCTCCCTGTGCAATCTTAGATGTAGTTATCTTAAATGAAAATCTTGCTATCAGTTTTGTAGGTAACTATTTAAACTATTTATTGACATTTTCTCAAAGATGGAAGTGCGTATACTGCTTTAACGGTGAGAGAAGGTCGTATTAGGGAAATCAGGAAATTCCAAGAAACTTTCTGTAGGTTTGAGAGCATGGCCTCAGTGGGAGAATGTGTGAAGTGGTATTGTGTGGGATAGTTTGCTCTTTATCCATGAAGTACTTCCTTGTCCCCGCAGGGATGGTCTTAGGCCCAGAGCTCTTCTTAGAAATTCCCAGGACTAGATCTAGTCTTGAGTGCACATGAGACAACCGAGGACTGAAAGGCTGAGTTAGTAGGGAGGAGTTGGAGAATGAAGGTGTGCTAAGAGAAGCGTGGTAAAGGCTGCCAGGGGTAGCCAGGGTATTTTATAGTACTTTTAAAATCACTTTTCACAATCCACAGCCCTTCCCAGACATATGCAGATTTCCATAATAAGCCTAAAGACTGCTGTAGGAAATTGGTTTTTAGCCCAAGCAATATTACCTAGGAATTTTTTTTCAGCAGAAGGGACTTCAGTTCAAAGTCAAACCT
Source organism: Dasyornis broadbenti (assembly GCA_013397935.1). NCBI lineage: Eukaryota > Metazoa > Chordata > Aves > Passeriformes > Dasyornithidae > Dasyornis > Dasyornis broadbenti. The sequence continues at coordinate 452,668 of VZRN01002958.1, forward strand.
GTAATGTTAGGGGTTCTTATGGCTAGTCCTGAAACACTGAAGTGATATCTGGCCATTTAATTGTCACAATTGAGTAATTCATGTTACAGTGTGTTACTTCCACCTTTATGGTCTGCTTTTGCCAGTTTTCAATATGTTTCCCTAGTCTTTAGTCTACACTTCTTTTTAGCTGTTAGAAAACAAACTGGAAATACCTTCTTTTAGTCTAGCAGGATTTTTTTTTTATACTCCTTTAGGAGAATGAGAGAACTTTTTGCACTTTTCCCTTATTTTATTCCCCATTTTGCCTGTCTTGTTCCTTGATGGCTTTCTTTCTTCGATCAATTCCATCAATTTTAATTGGAATTTTTTTTTTCTTGTCTTCTCTTGTGATGAAAAGATATTTTCAAGTAATCTGTTTCTTTAGGCCCAGTGGTAAAAGGGCTGTCTTTGGGAATTTGGACATCTATTTTCCATTAAAATGAATAGAATGAAGTGTTAGTATCTTGCAGGGATTTGAACACCTTTGAGCTATTGTGAAGCAAGTATTCTCATTCCTCTGGAAGTGAACTCTTGCTGTAGATAGGGATGAATATCTTAAGATTTGAGGCCTGTGGATGGTGCTGTAACATGAATGTGGATAGAACCTGTAAGTCAGCTTTTTGTGTTTTCTTTGTCTTGCACATAACTTTTTTCAGAAGAGTAGCCTGTGGTTATCCCAAAGAACTTCCAGCATCTACCTAACACTAACCTAACACTAAAAATTCATAGAAGTTGTTATATCGTGTCTGCTCCAGAAAATGATGTAATTTATCACTTATCATCATATTTTGAAACAGAGGTCAGACTGAGTTGACTTTCAGCAGTATGGTGAACTGGTGCTTTTGTTCCCTGGTGGTTGACCTCTTGTGCTCCAAAATTACAGCTTTAATTTAGGATGTAAAAAGCTTGTAGCCTGCTTGACTCTGAGGTTCTAATTAAAGATTGCATTAGATGTGAGCTGACACTTGTTTATTTCCAGTCAGTCTCCTAATACAAGAATTCTTGGATGTTTGTAGCAGTGTTGATGCTGAAGACTATTGTCAATCATTTAAATGTAGAAACTACTTACTGCTTTACATTTTTTTCCCCAAGAAATAAGGCAGGAAAAAGAAGAGATAATCCTGTTAAGTAGACCTTCAGCATTGTCACATTTTGATACTTGGAGCCCAGAGTACTGTATATATTGAAACAGCAATTTGGGAGAGTAATGCCCCATAAATTCTCTTCATTATAACCCTGTGGCTACCTTTCTCATACCTGTTTTAAAGATGCTTACATGAGCTGCATGTGGTGCCTGAACAGGCAGTCCCAGCTCTCGTGACTGAGAATAGCTCTGCTGCACCAGGTAGCCATTAACAGCTTTCACACAGTTTGCCGCCATAAGCTCACACCTGAGAATCTCCAGTGAATTTTTATGGTACATTACAGCTTTACTTTGGGAATCCCTAGGAATTTCAGGCTGAAACTCATTTGCTTACTCAGTTGGATGGATGCATGATATATAGCTCAATATTTATGTGGGATTTCTATCAGACATGATTTGCTTCTCTTGCTTGGTGCCTGGCCCTCATGGTTTCCTGAAGCTAGTGAAACTTTCATCTAGCTGCAGTGGTAGTGCCTTTGTTTCTGAAACAAAAACCTTAAAGGTGTACTGGCATTTATGGTTCTAACATCTGTGATGTTATCACAGTGTGTTAAAAACAAATGTTGATGCATTCTGAGACTACAACAGAGAGTACTTAAAGTCATATTTGTATCCTGATTCTTACCAATATTTTATTGGCTTCAGGACAACTCAACAAATGGAACAGTAGGACAGCAAAGTACCAGTTAATATAAAGTTATCTTTATTCCAAGTTCTGTTTATTTTCCTGAGTTTTTTTGTTGCATATTATCAAATGGTTTCACAATGTGACCTCTGACTTTGAAACAAAACAAATTAAATGTTAGTTAGTGCTGATTAGTGCAATGTTAACTTTGATTCTTTATTTACTCAAAAATCAGGAAATTAACGTTCCTCTGACAAACTTAATTATGCCTAATTGCACAGATATTACAAAGGGGATCTCTCATTATATAATCATAGATAGTCCTGGTAGCAATACCAAATCTTACAGTCCTAGCTAATAATTGCGAAGAAAGTTATAGAAAATGAGCCCTTTGACCATAAAATAGTATCTGACTTGGGCTCGTTACAAAACCTGACTGAAGCGTTGCATTTAATGTGGTACACTTTGTTTCTATTATATCATTTGAAAACATTATGTCACCTTGTTATAGATGTTCTAGTTCTGTAATAAAAGACACTTTTGTTCAAACACAGGCAAAATAAAGGAGTTGTCTGTCTATAGGATACCAAACCTCATTTCTGTCAGACTTAAACCACCACTAACCTTGCTAGATCTTCCAGTTTTTGATGGGATTGATTGAAAGAAAGGTTCTTATCTCTGTTCTTGTGTAAAATAAGACTAGAGGCTTAATTTTCAGTTATTACAACTTTTTGCTTTTAATTTCTTTGGCTTTAAATAATAAACTCTCTCATCTATTCCCTTCAAAATGAACTTCAGTTAATACTCCAGGAAAAGAAATGCACCTCTAAATACGTCCTTTAAAACAGCTAAGCAAACTGTGCTCACTTTATAAAAAAATATTCTCCTTTAGGCTAAAACTAAAGGACTAATTGGAACCAGTCTAGTTTTTCTAATAGAACTTAGCTTATATAAAGAGAAAAAAAGGAATATTCAGACCAGGACATTCCCTTTCTTTATTACATCTAGTGCATCTAGGTTCTTTATTCTTCAGAAACATCTTTGATTAAATGTTTCAAAGCTGATGAATCCTGCCCACATACACACAAAAATAATCCGGAGGTGGTCTACACGTAATCGAGGTTTGTGAACGCGAAACGTTTATACTTCATGTTGCTGGCATTACTGTTAGTAGAAAGGTTACATCCTTGCTAGTGTTTCCTGTGTGTTTGATACAGGGCTCAGCAGTTAAGTTTGTTGTTGGAGTGAGATTCTGGGGCTACCAGGGATAAACTTTTGCTTGATGTTTTACTTTTTTCCATTGCTTTACGGAATGGTCTCACAATATTTAGTTAGTCCCGAAACAGAATCAGTCACATTTTTATTCTCACAGGTCAGAGCCACTTGGCTCAAATGCCCCCAAGTCCCTGGGTTTGTGTTTTCTGTTAGCTGGCAGTGGGATTTTAGGGGCCCATATCCAGAAACACTAAGCACAGGTACTTAGCAGGAATTTGGGCCAACTGAAATTAGGTCCTGTGGTGACATTTCGGGCTGAACTGCTTCAAAGTGAGACAGAAGCCTAAGAAGTTTGAGAAAAAGTCCAGCCTTTTCAGTAACTTACAACTTCAGTTTACTTGGTAAATGCATTGGTTTACCCTTGCCTGGAACGCATGTAGAAAAAATCTCATAGGGGAACTTTCTCACAATGACTGTATTTGAGGAAAATAGTCCTACATACACTGAAGGGATGTCATGGTGAACTATTAGATGAATAATGGCACTTTGTGTCCCTTCTTTCCAATATTACAGCATTATTGTACCTGCTGTGATTTATTTTTATTTTTTGGTCATATATCCTTAGCTTTAAGAAAATATATAAAGAAATTTCTAGTTTTGATAATTGCATAAAAAAGCTTTAAAAATACTTCTGATCATAATAGAGATTTAAGAAAAAGTCCCTGGCTTTTAAGGTAATCACATAACTTTTAGAGCCTACTGAAGAGTTTGTGGATGTTTGAAGTTTCAATAGTTTTTCTCTCATTTCTGTAGAGAAGTTTTTTGTCCACTTTATGTATAGTCAATAAAAGTTAAAGTATGAAATTTCCATCTTTATACATCTGATACACTTAAATTACATTTTTGGTTTTATTTTTTCAGAAATGGCTATTCATTTGGGGGGCAGTAGTCTCAGATGTGATATTCTAAACTAGGAGATAATTACCTCTTGAATGAGTAGCATCTTTGAAAATGCTGACATAAATATTTTCCAGGTAGAATAGATTCATGCTTATAGGCTTCTGAAAATATTCAGTTGCACCCAGAGGATAAAATAACAGCTTCTAAAACATTGCTATTGATGTGTCTCACTTTTTCCCCCATCTAGATCAGATCTTCATTCATGATAAACACAGTGCATCTCAACTGCTACAACAATCACTAGAGTTGTAGAAGTTTGGTTTGATTTGTTGGCTATTTTTTCCCCTTATTATTTAAACAGGGTAAAAGTAGAAGAGTTGGCCACCTTGAGTTTCAGAATTTTCACTGTAGTTCATGTCATAACCATCTGCAATCATTATGACAGCAATCAAATCCTCTGCATGCTCCTTAACTTTCTGTGGCAAAAATGGAAATCTTTGATAGTCATCCTGGTTATCTGGTAGAAGAGAGTGATGAATGTGCATCCTGATTTGTTTGTTACCAAAGGTCCTTTCAGATGGTAAAACTACTTTTTACAATCTGTTGTTCGGTTTGGGATGGATTCAGAGTGAATTTTCATAAGTAAATAATCAAATTTCTAGTCCTTAAATGTTGGCTGAACTGCAACATGACTCTATAATGGAATCAGAGGTAACCTTTGGTGAACCATATAGTTATATAATAGAGGGTGCACCATACAATGCAGTGGGCTATGTAACAAGATCCGACTTCATTGTAACCCTACGGCTCGCATGAGGGCCTAGCACGTTAGCTCAACAGCTAAATTGGGCACTAATGGCCTGCCCATGCAAATAGAGGTAATATCCCAGCAGCCTGTAAGTGGAGAGGATGGACATATATATATAACGGAGGCTACACGTAACTGCACCTTGTTATGAGTTAAATAATTGCAACACAATCTGCACATTCAGGACAGAAGGCTAATAACATATAGACATCCCAAGTTTGTGTGCATGTATGTCTGAGGGATTTTTGTATGGTTTTAGTTTTTGAATTGGAAAGTGATATATTGGTGTGATACTGGGCTTCTGGAGCTGATGAGGAGTCTCAGTCCCTGTAGGTGATGATTGATATACACCAGTGTTGATGAGTAGAAAAGCAAGGGATTGGCCTTGCTGGGACAAAATTTATTATTATTATGTTATGAGATCTTGCTCTCACAATTTACTGATGTAGCAGTGACATTTACCCAACACAGTACTAGAGAAATGCAGTGCGATTGTATCTGACATGGGATGATTATGCAACAGAAACACCATTTTACAGTCTTAGTGGCTTAAGGGAACAGTCATTGTGCAAAGTGGTTGTCCACCGAAGTACAGGTAGTGTCATCACAAAGGAAAGTAAGCATTCATGATACTTGGTACATACTACTTGCACACAGATTTACACAAATCTGTTTAGACTGTTGGAGACATGTCAGCTTTGCATCTGATTTATTATTCAGGACATTCTGAGATTTAAAAAACCGAAACCAAACAACGTTAGAAAAGCCTGTTCTGGTTCAGTAAGTGCATCCAAGTCTTGCCAATCAGTTGGGCTGTCTGAGAGACTGATCCATAAAGGCAACATAGCCTGAACTTCTGATCAGGAAAAGCCAACATCCCAATCTCACTTTCTGTTCTCAACAGGGTGATTAACTCTTTCCATTTATTTCTTTGCTATCTGTAAAATGAAAATGACAGTAGTTTTGTTGCCAAAGGAAGTTGAGACATTTGATTTATGATTGTGTGCATCTGAACTATGGTATGATGGATCAAAGTTGCTATATTAAAGGAAAGTATTACTTATTTGGAGGTCTGGCAGTAAGTAGTGACTGCTGAGATGGGAGACCAGTAGAGATTCTTTGCATATTGAAAGGCACAAAAAGTGCACTGTATTTCTCCTTTTCTGTCCTCAGCATCATCACTAGTAAATCTGCAGGAATAAAGAGTTTTGTGTGGTCCTTCTACATTTTTCGTTGGCCCCTGCTGATGTAAATCAAACATACTGTCCTCCTGTTATCTTCAGGTTAAAAAACCTATTTTTAATCACTTCATACAGGTATCTAATTTGAATCAGCCTGCCACACTGCAGGACTCTTGTGCTTTTTTAATTGGCATCTCTCTCATTACATTTGCACAACGTTGCAGAGACACTGCAGGACACCAGTAGAGACGTGAATCACCAATCCTTTTGGACTGGCAACAAGATGGTGTGACACACCAGGGGAGTCTTGGAGACCCATGTATGTGGTTAAGGGAACTGAGTGGAAGCAATCAAGTCCAGACACGTTGCTGTGACTGTTTCTAGGTCCTGTCTATACCATCTGAAACAGAACTGCAATGGAAACTTGCCTGAGATTTTTAACAGAAGTATGGTGTTAAACCAGCCTGGTTTCTAGGAACAGTTCCTGAGATTCTGGTAAGGTGGATCTCCTGAAGATATTAATGGAATTGTCGTAGGGCAAGTTTGTGAAGTACATCAAAACCAGTGTTTTAGCCCATCACAGGGAGAGGCAAGGTACCCAACCAGTTAATAGAGTCGCTCCCACTTAAATTTCTTTAGAATTTGAAAACCAACCCTTAGGTATCTGCTAAGAGGCTATTTTTTTTTTTTTCCTGAAGGAAGTAGCTCTGATCTTCAGACATGTTTATATGATGCCATGACTCCTTTTCTAGTTTTGGCTGCCAACAGGGTATGTCTAAAATTAGCATGTTGGTGCGCCTGGAGACATAAAGTGGTGAGGAGAGACTAGAGCAGTCTAGAATATGTTATTTGGCACTGAAGTACCTTCCTTCCCTCACAGTCCATCATCGAGAGTCTTGTCATTTGCAGCGAAGTCTTTTCACAGTTCTGGTGGGCACTCTGGTTTACCCTATCTCCCCCTTACTACTGAAGATCAGGGCTCTGCAGCTCCCTGGCAAAACTGGAGATGGGTGCCCCTGCTGCACCAAAGATCACAATTTTTCACCTGCCTTTGTAGTGCAAGTATTTTTTTCATTCTTTTGGAGGCTTTGCTAGAGGAGTTAGGGTACCTTTGCCTCCCTAATCCCTAACTGAGAAGAAAAGTTTGCAGAAAAAAAAGACCGGGAGTATCATCTACCAGGTAGACCAGCATTGACCAGTTCTTGCATTCCGGATGGATAGTGAAGCCTTTTACTAAGCCAGCTGGGAGCCCTCTGTTCCAGCCTCTCTCTCGTGGGGTGACCCCATGTGTGGCATAACCAAAATTTGGTGTCTCTGCCATGGGAGAGGTATGATCCTGGGCACATGACAGGGACTTGCTTGCCTGTTCTGTTGCATGGCCAGGCGTAGGCCAGTCATGTGATTGCCATGCAGGCCCTTTGTGTCACACAGTAGGTCTGTGTCCAGTCCTGTGACAGAGCTGAAAGCTGCCAGCACCTACATGTCCTCCTTCCTCTTGCAAATGACCCAAGTGCATAGCCATTGACCGCCTCATATAATGAGGAGGAGGAATTGCAAGCCGACAGGACGGTGGTGGGATGGTGAGCAGGCTTTCATTGAGCATTTTGAATCAAGCAAATGGGCAGTTTTATGTTGGCAAAACATTAAATCAGGATTCTCCATTCAAATTGTACCACTCAGGACTTTTTTCAAATGGTTTAGATGGACTGAGTGATTAAAAAGACAATACAGAATCAGGCCATTGATGATTAGGATCTAAGTCTAAGAAAGACTTTCAGACAAGTAACTAGTTGTGCAGACCACATCTTGTGGGTTTTGTCATTCAGGTCAGACATCTATTTGGATTTTGTAAAGATTATGGTTAATTTGACTAATTTCTGATTGAGGGCCAAAACTGGCCTAAGCTGGAATCTACTTCGTATTTGCTTTCCAACAATCTCGAGGTTTGAAAGTGTTTGGTTTAGTTCTATAGTTCTGCGAGTACACAAACCCCATGCAACTTTGGAAGGGATGACTTTGGGTGCCAGTTTGGGTCAGGATCTAAGCATTATTGTAACTGAATGGAATGGGCTCAGTTCTCATGTTCTTACTGAGTCTCAGACTTCCTCAAAACATGAGGAAATTTGGCCTGTGATCCTGATTCAGATCCATCTATGACATTTCTAGAAAGTTGGAGGAAAGTTAAGGACTTAGAGGCCTCCCAACTTACAAGTTTTGGATCTGGATCAATTGCAAGTCTGAACAGTTTTCAGACTTTACTGTTTCAACTCAGTACTCAGATTTCAACCTGAATGTCTTAAATTTGAAGGGTTCAAGTCTGTATTTTATCCAAAGTTGGTACTTTTAAAATATCTCTTCAGATTTGTATGTGTAAGATCGGTAGGACAAAGGAATTAATGTTAGTTTGCGGTCAAATGTTCCAGACAACTAAGAACTTCTCACATCTGATATCCTCATTTTGGTGTAGACCTGTTTTTCAAATTTTAAATTCCTATTATTTAAAATTAATATAAGGATATGAAAACTTGTGATTTTCATCATCTAGATTTGCTACAGGTCCCCTTGACAAAGTATTTATATTTTCCCCATAATATTTGCCATTGTAAAACTCTGAGAGATGCCAGGCTGAGATGGGAAGACTCTTCACATATTTACAGTACCATCTACTCATGGAACTACAGTTGAGTCTGTTTTACAGATGGAAAAACTGAGGCAGTGACTGCTCAATTGGTACTTACATGGCCAGATCAAGTTACCACAGTTAGAAGCAAAGTCTACAAATGCCCCTTCTGCTTTCCTGACTTTACATACCCTTCAATAAGGTGATTATGGTCACAAAGTCCAGAGAAGAAAAGACTACGTTTTTGTAATATATATTTGGAGTAACTTGGAGAGCTGCCTCTACATATGCCAGGTGTGTACGTAGCTAAATATTACAGAAGGAGTTGAACTAAGTCACATATTAGAGCTTTTTACTCTTTATATTATACCCTAAGGTAAGAAAGGCTGTGTTTTGATGAAAAATCTAATGAAAATTAACCTTTTGAAATAAATTACTTAATCCTTCTGTATTTACTGTACATCTGGATGAAACCAGAATGTTTATAAATGAAATACAAAAATGTGTACCATCTACGAGTGAACAAAACTAATCAAATTCACCAGTCACCAGGCTGGTTAATATTATAAAGACTCTGTGAATCATGAATATCCAGCCAGCCTGAGGGCACAAATCCATGAATCTAGGGAGTTTACCTGTCTCTTTTAGTCAGCAGGCTATCCCTTTTCCATCACTACAATTTAGGAATATATTGCCTAATAATAAATGTGATAATAAAAACGTATTTTGGGAAGCAGGATGTTGTAATAGAGCTTTAGATCAAACGTGAGATTCATTTTACTTAATTTAGCCAACTACAAGCTAGCTGCTTAGCCTAATGTAGTTGTGTAGGCTCTCTCCTCAGTGCAGGGAGAGAGAAAGCTGGGATGAATTGCTTTTGGGAGGTGCCTATCTCTCCACTGACAATAGAGGGAGCCTACACAACTAGCTTAGACAGGACACTTAACTTTTAGGTGGGTATGAGTAACTCCAGGCAAAGTGTGTTTTGCTCCAGGAGATTTGAGTTCTCATCTGTTTTTCTACTGACTTACAGCATAACCTTGGGAATATCCCATAACCTTTTCTTTTTTTTTTTNATCTGTTTTTCTACTGACTTACAGCATAACCTTGGGAATATCCCATAACCTTTTTTTTTTTTTTTTTTTTTTTTTTACCTTGGACCTAGTTTCTCCATCTAAAAAATACCCTGTGGATAAAGTTCTTGGAGAACCTTTGTCAAGGATGAAATACAGGTGCAACATGTTTTTCCCCCGTTCTTGCTACTTTGACGTGTCTGTAATTGTCATTAAAAAGAATTTTTGTGACAGCATAAGTTTATGTGTGATGAGAGGCAGGGCTGAGTGAAAATTATTTTAGAAGCAGCATATATATTCTTCAGATGTGACAATACTGTAAAAAAAAAATATATAGTAGCTGGTTACATGCATTGTTTCTCCCATCTTTGCTTCCCCTTCACACTTTCCGCTACCTGTCCATCCCCTCTCCTCCCCCCAGTGAAAATATGCAGGGTGTGGGGAGAACATTCTTCAGATTAGACCTGTATTTTAAATAACCTTGGCCTGTTTGCAACTGGGAAAATGTTTTTTACTTGAGAGATTTATTTCCGTCCTTGTAACACCATGTACTATATGCATTGCACCTGTTCAGACATAAGCACAGCACATTATTATAGCTGTAGGGGTAGAAGCTTCCCAATATATATTTTTGAAAGGAGGGAATGCTGGGGAGAATAGCCCTCTCTTTTCAATTGTTTACTGAGCAGTCTCTTAGGAAGACTACTTCCTCATCAAGATCAATTTTCCCTGCTCCCTTATTGTCTGGGGAAACCTATCTTCAGGAGTGTCTTTCTTGAAAGATCTCATGACTTTAAAATCATCAGTGGGCTTTGTGTAGTCTGCCTGTCAAAAGAGATATGTTTACACCTTCCCTGCATGTGTTAGAGCTATAAGGTTACGGAGCAGAATGGCTGATACGTTTCAGCGCTTCACGCTAATATGCACAAAAAATGTATTTATGATAATCATATGGACTGTCTGAAACAATGCATTCCAACATCCTGTAACATAAATAAGAAAGGTGGAGCCAGTCGACACTGAAGTGTTTATTTGCCAGCAATCCTGCTCAGCCCCGTATACCTTTGCTACGCTGCCTCAGCCTGGCAGTATTGAACCTGTTGCTGCATTAGCCGAGTTGTATTTTGCTAGATAGGGGAAGGAGGGTTGTCTGCTGTCTGGTAGGAGGGCTTTGTCTGTGTGCGCCTTTCTCTCTCTCCCTCTCTCGCTCTCCCTGTCTCTCGCACTCTCGCTCGCTCTCGCTCGCTCTCTCTCGCTCGCTCTCCCTTTCCCGTCTCTGTGGTTTGTAAGGTAGGTTGCAGTGTGTGTATATACACAACATCAAGAGCAGGAAAATGGACTCATTAGGGAGGCAGGCAGTCATTACCACTCACACTGTACTTCCAGGGAGACAGCGACTATGAGGAGACAAACTGAGGACTGGGGAACAAGGTAGGCCAGTCAACTTTTATAAAACATAAAAGAATAAAGCCTCTACTCTCCTTAAACCACCAGCAGTTCTTTATTCCCCC
>VZRN01002958.1:465073-479585 GCA_013397935.1 Dasyornis broadbenti
AAAAAAAGGAAAAAAGAAAAGGGATAGTGGAAGTGAGTTACATAAAATGTTCTGGAGAATCCTAAGTAATTATATAAAATGGACGCTGATCAGTGGAGATCTCTGAACAGTAACAATCACCTTTTTAAATAGAAAATTATTTATTTAATAGCAAGAGGCGGACTTCTTAAAAACATGCATTAGGCCTTCCTTTTAGCACAAAGAAGTCCGTAATGCAATATTTCTAACCCACCTGAGGCTGCCTAGGAGATTCTCCAAAACCTTCAAATCCTTTGAAATGTTTCTTAAAAATCCATTATTTTGCAGACAGAAAGAACTTTTGCTGCCAACAGGTTTTTTTTGCTGTTGTTTGGGGTTTTTTTTAGCTGTCCTTTAACTTACGAGTCCCCATTTCTACTGAAGTGCCTCCTCGCTGAACAAACTAAGTTAATTGAAATCCAAAGCAGCAGATCTATTCACTGGCACTATAACTGCAGAAACTACTTGCTCCATTTTATTAGCAGCTTTTCCAGAACGAGTGAAACTTTTCAAGGTTTTATATATCAGTGTGCCAAAAACTGGTGGCTCGTCTCTTAGCTGGGGAATAACATTTATTGTTTACTAATTTTTCTCCTCCCTCTTTTTATTCAAACTTCTAAATTAATATTTTGTTAGACTTTAAATGTATGTATTGCTCCAAATGACTTGTTAACTGTAGCAAGGTATTTCCTCCTCTCCTAAAGTTTGAATCTCAGGCTTTGAGACTCAGATTGGTCATAGAGGGGATGCTGAAGTTCTGCCAAAAATGTAGGTGTCTTAAGGGTGGAGTTGCTGATGCCTCTAGATGGTGGTCAGCCTGGAGTGAGGCAGCGGGAGTGTCCGCAGCCATCCTCCTTGTGGGATAGGTGAGGGGTTTTCAGGCACCTGTAATTTTCTCCTCAACCAGTGCAGATGTATGTTCCTCAACAGCCCAGGTTTTTCGTAGGAGAGCACATGGACCTGTCCTCAGGATTCCTGCATGTAGTTTTAGCAGAAGCCCAGACTCATCTGAACATTTTTGAAAAACTTTAAAAATGACAAGATACCTATTGATTTTATGAAAACTCCAGGCAAGAAGAATTCAAGCAGAGAAAGAGAGTCACAGTAGGAGAAACATTTTTCCTTATCCAGTAAGATTCTTTTCTAATAAAAAACCTTTTTCACTAGGAGGATATAATTTTCTTTGAACCCCAACTGTATTCTAGCCAAAAAGAAAAGAAAAAACTAAAAAAAACCAAAAACCAAAAAACAAAAACAAAAACCAAAACAACAACAAAAAAATAACCTTAGCCCTTTCAATAGCACAAAGTCCGTTTGCAATCTGGATACAGCAGCAAAGGGTAAAGTATGCCTAAGTAAACTTAAATCCGGCATATGGTGATGTAGCTGGAACTCAGGGAATGCCAGACCTGTTGGCCAGGGGGGTATGGCCAGGTCTGTTGGTGCGGCATACGCGGGGCGCTCCGGGTGCCCCTGCCCGCAGCCCAGGCAGCTGTGCGGGGCAGGGCTGGCGGTGCTCATTGGGTCACACTGTGCTTTATTTTAGTGTTGGAGCAGACAGTTATCTAACACACCCACATGAGGAAGTGCTCTGGAGCAGTTATTTCATGCCTTGCCATGCCCTGTAGCTAGAGCAATTTGGGCTGAATGGCGTGTGTATGTGCCGCTCTCACTCCTGTGAGATGAGAGGCAATGCTGTTGGGTTTTTTGTGTGTATGTTTTTGTGGTGGGGTTTTGTTGTGTTGTTTTCGTTGTTTTTTTTTTTTAGGGGACCAAAAATGGGATATAAAACAGTTAAATCCAAATACCAAACAAATACCAAGTCAAATTATTTTTAATAGTGGAGGATTTTGCTTTTCTCTTAAAGGAGGAAAAAATATCTATCTTGTTTATTTTGATAAAGACAGTTGTAGCAATTTCCTGAGTTGACTATATCATTATTATAAATATTACTCACAGTTTTCCTATTTTCACATTTTCTTCATAGGCCCAGCTTACTCATAAGGGAAAACAGCTGCAGAATATTAAAAAAATTGTAATATTATTTATATAAAACTTTGATGTAAATAGGGAATAGTGTCCCCTGCTAGAGAATTCTGTGGGATGGCTTACAAATCCCATACAAGAGAGATTACAGTCTTAGATAAATTGTTATTTAAATAATTTCAAGAAAACCTTGCTCATTTTTGCACACCATATGAGGTTTTAAGCAGAATAGTTTGAATAGAAGTTCTGTTTAGAAATTGATGGCATGCTGTGGCCTTATAGATTTCAGTTGGTTTCACTCTAGTCTGTTTTTATAGGACTTTTTAAAACTGCGATCTGTATGGTAAAGAGCTTCTACTGAAAGAGCTTCATAAATGTTAATGGGAATTTAAAGACTGAAATTCAACTTCAAGTTACTTAATTTAAAAAAAAAAAAAAAACTTTGAGAAAATCCAAATCCTTTATAAATGTTCTTTTGTTTGTTTTTTTTTTTTTAATGAAACAATGCACTGGAAATAGTTGCTTTTAAAGGATAACTTGTTCCTTCTGAAGGGTCTGATGTTCACACTGTGGTGCAGAGGGAAAATAATGGCAAATCAAAGTGAAACGGACTTCTCTGTTCTTGTTAGTTTGGTCCAAGAAAATTTCAGAAAGTAAACAAACAGTATCAACTGTGACAAAATAACTTGGATTTTTAATAATCTATTTATGCCAGCTTTCTCTTGGTGAAAAGTAGTGTTTGACCATACACCAAATTCTGAGATACATTTTTTAAGATCTGTACCATTTTAATGTGTGGAGATTTTCACAGATGTATTAAACTTTTAGTGAGGAGTAAATAAAGGCAAAGGCTTTTGTCCAGGTGGTTTTCCCTTTGATAGTGTTGACTATATTCTTGGTTAGTATTTATCGTAAAAGTTAATATTTAGTTCTAACGGCACTGATCTAGTTTTCCTCTAACAGGAGACTGGCATTTCAGAATGATTACTGCTTATGTCTTTCATGTTTTCTTATATTTTTGTACTTAATCTTCCAGCACCATCACGTGCTATGACAGAATTTTGACCAGCCAGCACTGGCAAGAGCTCTGTTTGCAGATGGGTCTTGTAAAATGGTCACCAGAGGCACAGGGAGAAGTGCCACCTTCTCTTCCATAGCTGCTGGGGCAGCCAGGGCTGCCGGTGCTGCAGGGCAGGTTGCTACACATCCCTGAGGTTTGCAAGAAGACGTGCAGGGAGGACTGTGTATGTTGAAGTAGATAGAATAAAAGAATGAGAAATCGGGCTAATGGAATAAAGCTGTCTTTAAAGAAAAAAAGCACTGTTCTTCTGACAGCTACATGTTGGCTTTGGTTGAAGTGAGTGTGGAGGGTCCCAGCCTGTTCGATGGGGCAGATGTTCACCTCACAGAGAAGCAAGCCGCTGGCTGAGTTGGCACTAGGTGGCACTATGGAAGGAAAGGCCATGGACTATGACAGAACAAAGGCTGAAATCCTTTCATGCCAAGAATGGCCTCATCCCATCAGCAACAACCTACCCCGCCAGCCCCATGGAGGGCAGATTTGCAGCCTGTGCTGTACTTGTTCTCAGGTACTGCTCCTCAAGATTTTTTATGGCAGATAAGGACTCTAACACAAACTAGTCCTACCTAATTCAAACACTGGCAACGTCTGCAGGACTTCATTCTTCAATATCTCATGTCATAGTTCTTTCCTTCTGCTTTTCTGCAGTGGGCAGACACAGATCACTAGGTAACGTTTTATGTCCAGTTTGCACAAATGTAAATGACAGTACCAAAGGTGAACCAGAATCCATTGGGTCTTCCAGAATGTTAGAGGTACTATCAAACCAGTGGTTACGGAAGTCTGAATCAAACTGTAGTTGTCGCTACAGCAAAGAGCAAAGGAAACCTAAGTAGGCAGTACTTCCAACCCTCTGCAGAGCACCTGTGGAAAATCCTTTGCAGGACAAACGTGGTGCCATTCTGTAAGTTACACCTGTAGATGCTACACTTTCAGAGTGAATTTATCTTGGGGTTGTGGTAGAGCTAAAAATGCAAGCAAGTATAGTATATCATTTGATTCTGATGTGAATACAGCATGGGAATTACTGATTTTCCTTTTTTTTTTTTCTTCTCAACTGAAAGACACGTTTTCTAATATCTTACTTCTAAAATCATCAATAGCTGTGTGATCAGTCCCTTGAGAATACAAAAGTAGGACTGGGAAAGTTGTCTCATGGACTTCAGAGTTGTCCTTTCAACTGACTGAAAGTTAATTATTGATTTCTCTTTCCTCCCTAGAGATCCATATGCCTTTCTTTCTGACTAGAAAGTTAGTGGTCACAGTACAGGAATGTGAGAGCAATCATCATGTGGCAGTACAAGATTTCAGGGGAAGGATGTCAGGAATGTGTAAGATGGAGGTTGGCATGGGGAGAAAGTGAAGAAAGATAACTAGGTAAAAGCTTGTGTCCACTGTCATTTTATGTGGGTTGGATGTGGTGCCTGCTATTCTCCATGACTCTGGCTCCTAAACTCCCAGCAATTTGATAGCTAAGTGAGTCACAGGCTTTAGTGACAGAGGAATGCTGAGAATAAAAGCAAAACAACAACAAAAAACCCAACCAAAAAATCTCATTGTTTAGGCACAAACACAAGAAAACCATGTTTAATTGCTGATGTGCTCCCTCTGCTGGTTCTCTAAAACTAACAAATGCTATTCCCAGGAGACCGGGCCACACCCTCTGGGACACTGTGTGACAAAAATTGTGCCAAATGAATGGCTTTGAGCTCTCTTGCAACGAGTGGTAGTAACAGCAAAAGAAGTCTTCTGATGAAGTGTGTTAAAGCCTTAGATACTAGGCATGACTGCTGAGAGGTCATGAAATGTTCAATCTGTAATTTAGTCTTTTTTGTTTTTTCCAGTCTTATATTTGATAGGCGTTCCTTTTTTTTATGTTTTCCCGAAGTTTGTATTTTCTGTTTAGCTACGGCTGCTTCTAGGATTTTTCCCATCTGAAAGGGTTTTATCAAATGTTCTCATTGATGCTTTTAGTTTCAAATTTAGTGCATGTAGTATCTGAAGAAGCCCTAATGTAGCTTAGACTTTGGCAGCTTCCAGTTCGTTCTGTCACTGTGAGTTTAATCTGCTTGTCAGCTTTGTACTGTTGTGCCCACTTCATCCTGTCCTTTGGCTTGAATACCGGCTGTTTTTTCAGGATGCTCTTGAACATCCTTCCTCGTTGTGATGAATCTGTATTTCTTTTCCAAACATAGACTGAATTGTTTAATATGTTCCCTACACAGCATATTTCCCCAGTAGATGAGTTTTTAAAATCCAACATTTTGTTGGATATACTCATACTATACTATGAAAAATATCTGGGTCCTGGATAAGACTGAGTATTGGAGAGAAAAACTGAAAAAAAAGCTGTATTAATTTCCATAGAATATTTGGAGTGTTGGAAGATTTCTGACATGGTAATTATTCAGTAAAAGATGGTCCTGTCTTTCACATATTTTACACCTATATGGACTGTCATTAAAAAGACCCTCATCTTGCAGCCGTTGACACACCAGTGGGAATCAGCTGTGCAGAGCTGTTGCAGGACTGGGCTCAAGTTTTCCATGTAGAGGAATGAAAAGTTTCCTTTCTGCAAGTCTCATGTTTCCCATCTAGGTGACTGCCTATTAAATCTTTATCCAGTAGGGACAACAAACCAAACAGCCTGGTGGGTAGCTAATTATCTGGAGTGACTCAAGCCACATATAAATCTCATTTGTACTCAGTGCCTTGACTCTCTCTGGCCTCTTCGCTCTCTCAAGTATTCATTCGTTTTGAGACATCTAGAATGTAATGCAAAGAAAAGAATTCCTGGTCCTTCTAGCTCAGCATCTCAGAGGATACTTGTAGACTGATGCTCTGTTATTTCCCTCTCATAGGCCTTGCAGTTTAGGATCCTGTCCTTCTGAAATATAGTGCATGGTACTGGCCCCCGTGTGGGCAGTCACAGCAGAGACAGCAGAGAGACCTCATCGCCCTCCGCTCACCAGCTCCCTGGATGGGAGGAATTGTAGCAGGGGTTGGCATCTCTGTGATAGCCTGCCATCCTGCTGTACCTGCTCTGGGGATAAATAGAGAATACAACGCCTGAGGCTACCAATCTGGCACCTTTTGCTGGTGCTAAACTAATACAAGTGATTAGAAGCGACACGAGTTCCCGGCGAAGGCCCGGCCTGTACTGGCAGATCGTTTGAAGTCCAAGCCCTGTTTTGTAATTTCCAGCATTTCATGAAAATACTGCTTTTGTTTTCCTCTCCATGCCCCAGCCAAGTTTTGAAAGCTTCAAAGCTTGTTCCAATTGGATAGAAAAAGTGGTTATAAGATGGTGACATATCCTAAATGAGCTGGTTCCTTCTGAGCTATACCAACCTCAAATCTTTTATCCACCAAGTCAGTTAGGCTCGTTGTGAAACATTTCACTGCTGTGAAAGCAGCTGCTCCTGAATGAGATTAAAAGCCAGTTGTGCTTTTGCAGTACAGTCAGCTATGCAGAACTTTATGTCGGAGACGAGAAAGCTCAGTTATTTTTCCCTAGTGCTGGGCATTTCTGGATTCTCGAATTAACTTGCTTTTTCTGCTAGCCTCTGTGTCCGTTTTTACAGGGGACTGAATCCCATTACAAGCTTTTCTTAATACTTTTGTAATACTTTTGCAGACAAACCTTTTTTTTTTCCAATGTGTTTACTGGGATCTTAAATTTTTTTATCAGCACAAAGTCATGTGCAGTATCAGAAGTTTTAATCAGATTGCAGTGCAGTCACTACTGTATGCAAGGTACTGGTGAGGATAAGCCACGCGTTAGGGAGCAGGAGTCAGAGTTTGTTTCTAGTTTTCTGTGTTATTTTCACTTCATTTCCCAGTGTCTCAGTTACATGTCTTCAGGATAGAGATAATGATGTTTTATCAGTTTCTGAAAGCACATAGAAGCGTGTTAGTTATAGCTATTTTTATCCTTCCCTCTTGAGTTTGTGCCTTGTGATCGCCCTGAAGTGCATTGCAACTTCTTTCTTTACTCTCATGGCTTTCCTCTAGCCTCCCCATGAAGTTTTTGAATACTCGTGGTCTTTCTCTGGGATGTCAGGCTAGAACTGACACCTGAAGTCTTGGGGTTTGGGTTTTGGTTGGGTTTTTGTTTTGTTTTGTTTTCGAAAAGGTTTTTACCACATGGAAGTTAAGAGCTAGCATTTACTTAGGTAGTTTGGATGACAGTAAAACTGTTCTGCCCTGCTTATGCAGGCTGTATTATGTTGGATCTCAGTTGAATTTTGCATATGTTTTGAGCCATGTACTTTCACAGCATTCAGCCCTAGGTTGTCTTGACCAAACAGCTATTAATAACTGAGCTAGCTCAGTTAAAACTGTCTCTATGCTTGGGTGAGAGCCCTCTTGTCTAGATCACATCTGTATCCAGCCCTGTGATAATTTATTCTGCTCCCAGAATTTATTTAATTTTCATTCCACATCTTCTGCAGGTAAAAAAAGTTGTAAGGAGAAAGGAAATGAGCTAAAATGAACTTCTCTGGATTTTCCTGGTGAAGTCTGGTTGTGCAGGAGCACAGTTTAGTAGACTGTAGGCTGTTCTAAAGAGTTACTAGAATCTGGAGTAATGTTACTATGGAACATTGGCTTCAGTGTAGTAGAAGGATACAAATGGAGCATTTAGGAAGGAGGTTTGTGAAGAATGTGAGCAGCTAGAAGAAATAAAAGCTGAGATGCAGGCAGGGGGCAGAGCTGTTCAAAGAAAATGAGGACAAAAAGTCTGAACTTCATGCAAAAAGAGGGGCTAACTTGGTTCCACTGGCAAGAAAGGGAGAAAATTTTTAGCAGCAGGATTCTGTATGAGTAGAACCAGTGACGGGTGGGATGAGGCCACAGCCCTTTCCTTTTTCCTTATGAGCAGTGAGCTGGAATAATCATCATACAATAATCATCTTCAGAGGACTGTGCTCTTGGGATAGGAAGTTCCACATGAAATTTCTGAATGTCTGGGGCTCTGTTAAAATGTTTATGGGTCATATTTTGCCCTATGTTACATTTTTATAAATGTGGACCAATTCCATTAAATTTAAAAGAACCAACCTTGAACCAAGAGCTGAATTTAGCTTTGTATTTCTCACTACTGGTTGCAGCTAGCATATGTCTGAAGCATTAAAGATGATGCATGGTACTCCACAAGTGATTTGTGACCAGTAGACAGTTTTCTTTAGGACAATGCTGCTGAATTTGAGCTTATTTGTGCTGTGTTAGATACTGTCTCCCTTGTGGTAGCACACATAGGTGTATTAATAAAATTCTTACCAGATCTCTCCTTGAAATCTCAGCTTATGGAGTTGATGCAAAGGCTTGCTTTTATGAGGTGTTGGTGATTATTCTCATAAGGCTCAGGCAAAGGCTGCAAAGAATTTAGCATCCAAAAAGATGCCTTTTTCTTTCCCTCATCTGCAAAGGTTTAATGCTGATACCCTGTGTGATTTCTTTGTTGTTGTTTTGGTTTGCTTTGTTCTCATTAACCTAAAAAGTGAGGTGCCAGTTCTAACTCTTTCCCTGGCTTTTTCAGATAAAGGAGTTACATGTATACGTCAAAACAGAGAACACATATCAGCTGAGTTCAGCAGCAGAAACAAATGCTCACAAAAGGTTCTAGGACAGTTTAGCCATAGATAGCTGCTGATATGAATAAATAGCGCTTTGCATTTCTGGAGAAACTTATTCAAATATCTTACAGTATTTAACGAAAGTAGTTAATTTAGTTTTGCCTAATTTCAGTAGCTGAATCAACATTATTATTTCCATTTTTTTAATCAGAAACAATTGAGGCACAGAGAGAAGAAGGAAGTGAGGCCTTTCTTTCTTCCTTCCTCAGTGTATTGTACATGCAAATGGGAGTTGGAAAAGTAAAGACCATGTTCCGTGGACAAAGGAAGCTCAGATGATTCATGGGTATGTTAAAGACTGTTAGGCTTTTTTTTTTTTTACACCATTGTGGTATTGTAACACATATGCAACTTCTTTGCCATTAAAGTCTTTTTTCTACAGTTCTTCAGTTACCCTACAGTAACTGGAAATTGAGGCCAAATACATTTCATATACAAACATGTCAACGAAGTCATTAATAGCAGAATTTTTTAAGAAAAAAAACTTTTTGCTGTTTTGCTGGCTTATTATTTATAATTACTCTCTTAACTGAGTTAAAGTAACTTAATTTTTTTTGTTTTCATACGGTTGGATTTCTCTCAGATGGATATATCCCAATGAACTCCAGTGTTAGCTTTGTCCAAGAAGTAGATGTTCAAAAACTGGACCAGTATGTCACCTCTTTTTGTACAGTAATAATCGTCAGGGAAGGTTATACCTGGCTGAAATACATAGTGGTGTTGCTTGATCTGTGAAATAGTCATCAAGAAAAGACTGGAGCTCCCTATCCCATATAACGACCAGCATGCCTTCAAATAATTACGTTGTTGTGAACTTCTTGTGTGTGTGTATGCTCGTTGTGCAAAGGTTGTTAATGTCTAAGAACTGCAGTGTGGAGAGAACACAGCCCCTAAGGGTTCTTTGGACACAGGCATTTAAAGAGGATTGTTACTTGTCTGTTTGAACTTGTCAGTGGGGACAAAGCCTATGCAGACAATGATGGGAGCCTGCAGATGCTAGATCTGGGCAGAGCACTGGTGTGTTGCTGCTGAGACATCTCTCAGAGAATGAACGATGGGGGGAACTGAGTTGCTTGTATATTCAACCTGAAAACCGTGCAAGGAATAGCTGCATTACCTTTTTGTTACTTGAGAATGAGATTCTCAAGATCTTGAGATCTCAGTTCTTGAAAACTTGCAAACAAGTTTTGGGTTTGTACCACTCTAATATTTTTTCACTTCCCAAGAGCCAGTTTTAATGTCTGTTGATGCTTAGAAGACCAGATTGGAAGGACAGCAACTGAAAGTTTTATTAGCCAGCACAATTAATACTTACTTCCTTGAGAGCCAAATTCATCTAGTGTAGTATGTTTACAAAAGAAAAAGCTGGAATGCTCAATAAGGTTTTGCCTTTATCAGAGACATATGGACTCACCATCACTGAATATAATTGTGGGACTATAACAAAGAACACTCCTCAGGCATGTCTCACATTTCAAGGGTCAAAGGGCAAATTGGTTGAGTGTCCCTCCTAAAAACTGGATAAAGCAGCTTTTTCATATGCAATTTCCAATTTTGATAATCCCCAAGAAGCTTGTAAGAGCCAGGATGGAGTCGGTAAAACCTTGTCTTATTAACCTCCAAAAGGACACAAAAGGGTTTGGATCTTGAGGCTGGTCAGGATGCCAAGTGCACCTCTTAAGTACTCTCATACTGTCTCAGCCTGCTGGAACTTTTGGCAGGCACAATGTAGTAAGGTTCACAAAGTATGAATACAGTAGATGGAGACCAAGTTTGCTGGGATAATTCCCACCTGAGAAAGGCAAGTCAAGCTTCTTTGTACAGGAAAGGCAGTAAATATCTTTACCTCCTCTGTGTCCTATAAGTAGAGGTTTTTCCCCTGTTCCCCTTTCAAATATATATGACTTGTTTTTTTAGATTGAATGGTGTCTCAGATTCATTCTACTGATAAGCACTGGTCCTTTGAGAGACCCTTAAGTCAATTTTATTTGTGTCCTTTTACTCTTTACGATACTTGTGTCCACTTTACGTGCAAAATTCAGATGCAGGGATGTTCTACAAAGGTTCCCTGTTGCACAGTTGCCTCTACATGCTGTTGTGGTAATAAAAACTGGCACCTTTTTTTTGTCATTAAGCATCTTCAGTGTTAAGCATTTACTTTAATAAATCTATTTCTGGATTTGGTTTTTAACTTACTGAGGTACAACTTCTACCATATTTAATTAGGATGAAAAACTCTAAAGCAGCGCTTTGTAGGACACACCATTTTTCCTTCTGGATTCCATGAACCATTATGTATCTATATGGGTTTGGAGGAAAGATGGGTTAAAGAATCAACAACTATGTAGGCATTAAGTCAGCAAATCTAGTGGATGCTTACTTCTTAACCATTTTATTGAACTCATGTCTTTGTATGGCCCTTCCTTGGTTTTTGATGGGGATCACCAAAATGTTTAGGGGGAAATTCTCCTTGGCTATCCTGTTTTCCTTAAGTATCAATGTGCCTAAAGATCAGTGAGATGGGAACGCAGCAGAGAGTTTGGAATCTGGAAGAACGACAGGCCATGGATTTATCCAAACTTTTTTGCAAGGCTGAGCAAATGAGCAGAATTTCTGGGTGAACCTCTCTTAACTGGAGCTGTTGAGGCTCCTTGCCTTGTCAGAGAGAATCTTGTTTCCTTTCAGAGGAAGTAATTCTGCACAATTTGAAAGAGACTTTAATGGTCTATATTCTTATTTTTTAGGAAATATGCAGGAAAAAGCCTACTTTGTCATATGCATAAAACTGTAAAGCTTCAAATCTTTATTGCTCTTTGCTTATTTCATAAAGCTTTTACTTTTCTGTATCTTTACTCTGAACGCCTGTATATTTAACCTTAACAAAAGAAGCACAGTAAGCCGAGCAAATGGAGTGGTGTTCAATTTGCTTACTTATTTTCTGCCTCAGCAGGTCAGTTACCTGCTCCTTGTGGCAGAAGGGGCCATATGCCATGGTTCCTGCTCTGCACTATAATCAGATCTGCTGTGTGTGCACAGTAAAACCGAGCTGGACAGAATTCGGGCAAGGAGAACTGGGCTCACCACTTGTGTGTAACAGAACTGTAATAATGGCCATGCTCAGGAGCTCCAAAGTTTCCTGGAATCACTAGATTTACTGAGAATGCACCATAACTGATTTGGATGTTTGGAGTATACCCAATACATCCCAAACTTCCATTACTGAATTCATGGTAGTTTTCTCAGCAGCTGTGCTGGGTTTGTATGGGAGTAGGTCCTTCTGAATAAGCAGCATTAGGAGAAGGTCATGAGTGAGATAAGTACAAATCAAGGATCCTGAGTATGATCTTTAGAAACTGAATTTTTATTTATTTTTTTTTAGTTAAGGTGCTATTTTTAATGACCTTAGGGCATGTGTATCAAGAGAAGATGGAAAAAATGTAAATAAGAAGATGTTTTGGGTCTGCTGTAGACCTTACTGATCTGGGTACTTGACCTCTGCTCTTCTGTTCCCTAGAAGCTGAGTGATGGGAGGGCCTTTTACATGCCTTGAAGCTTCATGAACAGTTTGTGAAGTGCTCTGAAATCTTTAAGTAAAAAAGGCTGGGGATAACACAGTAATTATTGCCACATTTAACTTCTCTTGATCTGAGAGGAGTGAGAGGAAAATGTAAACACGTGTTACCATGAGAAATTAAGATGTGTTCATTTAAAAAAAAATCCCAATAAGGAAATAATTTTCCTTAGTTTTAATCATTCCCTCCTTATAGTGTTTTGCCTGATCATGTCACCAGTGGAAGAATACATGAGTGAAACAAAGGGTAATAGGGCTGGAAGGCAAATTTTGCTGCTTCTAAAACTTGTATCCTATTGATGTCAATGAAAGTTTTAATTCCAGTTGAGGTTTGCAGTTCTTCTCAGAGTTGCAGAAGAAGAGCAGAGATTGGTATTTGGGTAGAGAGGAAAACAACCAGCAAGTGTCCACCTGGATTCTGCAAAGGACCCAGTTGAGAGGTTGATAGTCCAGTGATGGATAAACATGGCTTTAGCATGATGAGCGATGCTGATGTTTATATCTTAACCCCTGGCAGAGAGAAGGGTTCAGGAGGATGAGGTTTAGAAGTTGAATAGTGGTGAATTTAAATTAGATGGAAACAAAGGGTGAAGAAGAAGAGGAAGGTGTAGTTCCATAGTGGTGCGTAGATTCCTGTGTTTGTTCTGTGTTTGTGGTGGAGCTGAGTGTCACCAGTAGTGCTGCTGCATTTAGTGTGCTCAGTGCAAATAGAATCCGTAAGTAGTTTTGTAAAGTGTCAGGGTTTCGCTTGTGAAGTCACTAGTATGGAGGCTCTTGCCTCTGCCATTTCTTTCCTTACCTTGTTGGTGGGCTGGAGTTACTATTGCTTAGCCCAAATTCACGTTTGAATATGCTTTCATCTCTTTCTCTGTTGCTTTGTTTATCTGTCTCTGTCTATCTCTCTGTGCGCCTGCTGCTTGTCTGCCTGCCAGTTTTTTCTTTGTCTCTATCACTTCATCATTGAACCCATCTGTGTAGAAAATGGGATATTTGGCTGTCTTCTATTTTTTTTTATTTTATTTTTTTTTATTATTTTTGTCATTTTGTTCCCTCAGACTTATGAGGATGAAACTCACACTCCTGGGGGTGCCAGGCATTTTAGATCTTGCATTTAGGAGGAGCCGTGATGCTTTTTGCGTCTGTTTGTCTGTCCATCTGTCTGCTCATCTATAATAAGCTGTGCAGTGAGACAGCAGCTTACTATCTGTGTGTGTGAAATTAGCTAATTGGTGTTAGCAGCAATATTTTCACATGTTTTATAAGCAAAGTGCAGCAAGGTATATAAATGTAGATATGATCCAGAGACACACACACATACACACACACGCGCGCGCACGCAAGCCTGTCGCTGCTCATGCATAGACGCTCAGAAGTAATTAATGTTAATAAGATTTTAATGTGCTTGTGAGATCATAATGAGGAGAAATGAATGCTCTGATTAGAAAAAGGTAACTGTGTGTGTGTTTTGGCTTAGAACAAGATTTCCCCTCCTTTTTATAAATCACAATTTCAGAACTTGTTTGTGATTGCATCAATCGGGTTTTATTTTCAAATTAGAGGTCTGTTTAGCCATTTGAATGATTATCCAAATAAATGGGTAAAACCCTGATCATAAGGAATTGTGCAGATTTTTTTTTTTCCCCATAGAAAGCGAAGCTACTGTATGACAGGGTTGGGCAGCCTCAACCTTCTAGCATTGCATTTTTTTGATGCTGCTTTTAAAGCCTCATCAGCAACTGCTCTTGGAGACAGTGCTCATTTTTTACAAATAGAGATGTTTATCTATAGGTGTCTGCAATGCATAATCAACCACTGAAACTATTGTGCCAAGGCACATTCCTGTTCATCAGTAATGATGAATCCTCAGAGTCCAGGTGATCACATGATATCTTGATTATATTTTGAAATAATTAGTTTAGGAAAGCAGAATTGTATTTATGTAATTTTTTTTTCCTTTTCATCAGTCAGTTTCCAAATAAGACGGATGGGAAAGTGTTTGCAGGAAATATTTTACAAGCTAGGATGTTTTTTCGTTCTGGATGCTGTGTAGTCACCAGACCCTGGCTGGCTAAAATCCAGCTGGACACTAGGGGTCCTTCTCTCCAGCAAATCAATGCAAATATTGTCCAGAGGGCTACACTTCCATTTGCATACTTATTTTTGTTATTAATCACTTGGGTTTGGTTTTTTTTTTGGGATTGGGTTTGTTTTTTTTTTTTT
>VZRN01002958.1:479656-529526 GCA_013397935.1 Dasyornis broadbenti
TTTTAATTGTCACTGAGAGGTTAGATACTTAGTTTAAAAAACATCTAGAATTGAAAATGCAAATTTGAACAGTCCATGTTTCACTACATCCCATGTTGCCTACTACCCCCTCTACTCTGGTGGCATCTGGCTTGAGTGGTGTTTTAAAGTGTTAGATATATGACTGAATCCATGGCATATGGTTCATTTCCAGAAAAGTGCTGGGGTACCGCAGCAGTGGTTGTGATGAGAAATGTTAGAGCATGGCGGTAAGATTGCAGTTTCCAAATTGTGCTGAACAAAAACCAGTGTCAGCAAATACCGCTTTGACACGATTTGAAGTCTCTAAAGATGATGATGTGACAGTTCGTTTATAATGAATGAATTTATTTTGGGGAGAGGAAACTGCAGGCATTATGTGTATTTGTTTATTCCTATAAACTCTCCTTTCAGCTAGCTGCTATACAGCAGGGCCTCTAACAGTAGTTTATCATTCTGATAGCTCAGTCAATGAAATTAATTTTATGAGGTACCTTGGAATATTGTCTGCATGAGTGTGTGCACAAGTGTGTCTGTATGGGTACACTCAAAGCATCACTGAAACTTTCACATCCATGCAGTAGGGCCCAAACAAAGTATTCCCCAACTACTGTCAGCATCCAGGTAAGTGTTAATGACCCCAGATGGAAGAAGGACATCTTTACTTCTCCTAAGTGCTTGTAGTCTGAGAAGTGCTTTATATTTTGACCTAAATAAAATAGCAGTCTGAGCTCTCGTGGTAAGGAAGCAACCAATTTGCTTTAAAATTTATTGATCCTTTCTATAGGTAATTTTATTAAAATATTTTGAGAAATATCAATCCCAGTTGAGGATTTGTATTGAAGTGAATTAGTATTGAATTAATGGGATATGACTCATTTCCAGAATGTGCTGAGGTACCGCAACAGTGGTTGTGCTGAGAAATAGTAGAACATGGTGATGTGATTGCCATTTCCAAATCATGATGAACAAAACCAGTGTCAGTAGATTATGGCTTCGAGACAGTTGGAAGCCTCTAAAGGAGATGATGTGACAGTTCAAATCCCACTTTAGAATTAGTATCCACCTGCATTTTTTTCATTGCCAGTTTCTAGTTGATTCCTGTATGTGTGAGCATGCCAGTTCCCAAGAACTGGCTTCCACAAAGTGTAAGAGTTAGAGTAGGAGCAAGATAATAAACTCCAAATCCACCAAATTGCCACCTTGGAGCAGGAAGCAGCTAAGCAATATGAGGAATTTCTCTTTAGTTTTGGAGGGGTTTTTTCTGCGTTCTAGAAGGAAGATGTTGAGGAAAACACTCGGTTTGATGTTCCCAGTGTTGGACATGAAGTACCAAGCTCCCTTCAGCTATAGACTGAAAACTCCGTAAGGCTTAGGGAACTCAGGAAGAGCTCGGGCAGATTGGTTAAGTACATGAAGTTAGTATGCAAAAATGAGTTGTGCAGAGTCCTTGGGGGACTGCTTTAATTCAGGAGTAAATTAGTCTTAGACCAATGTAGCTTAACTGAATAAGGAGCTACAGGGAGCTTTACTGTTGAATTAGAGCATCTACTCCCAGCTTCAAGACAATTAAATGTGTGCACATTGGTGTCAAACCTTTAGTTGATTTGCCTTAAGGTTCTCAATGTCCCCATGCAGCCTTGGCTTAAGAGATAGATAAACTGTCCCAAGCAATTAATTCTGTACTAGGGATCCAAAACAAAACAAATTTCAGTAGCTTGTTTGTTTTGAGGGAAATATCATAATGCCAACTATTGCACTGTTGTTGACAGAGCAGTACTGATTGCCTTCCCTCTCCTTGGACACCGCTGTTTTCCTATGCAGTTGTTGAAGGGTCCACAGATACTGAAGATGGCTTTCTGTTACAGACAGTTTTTACATATGACAGTTCCAATATAAAACGTACCAAAGCTAGAGATACTGTATAATTTGTAATGAAATCTAGAATTTTTACAAGAAAAGCAAGTGTATTTGCAAGTTCTGCTTCTGCTTTACTTACATTTGACTACTCCAAGGTAATTCAAAGTTGAGAAGGAGGGTTTTGGGATGGGTTTGGTTGGTTGTGATGGCAGAACAGAATATGGTGGAAGCATAGTAATGACAAGCTACCTTGGGAGAAACTCATTTTCTCTCAAAGAGGCCTAGGCACAGTGTGAAAATAGGAGCTTGTAATTGTATGTTGAGATTGTGCTCTGAAGAGTCTTATAGAGTATGTTTGCCAGCTTTACTTGTATTACAGCTGTTTAATTTGACTTTATTCCTAAGTACACATATAAGGTTAAAATGCTGTTAATTCGTAAATTTCATAATAAATTAAAAATCGTTAGTTGATAAAATGTCCGTGCTAAGCAACATTGGATTTGCACAGTGAAAACCTTCTGCATAAGGACAGAATTTGAAAATTTCTGTAGGTTCTAGTACAATCAGGCCAATAGAGAAAGTAAGTAATCAGCTTGAAAGCTTCATTGGAGATAGTCCCCTGCTAGCATCAAAGAGGGGGTGTTTGTTCAAGTATGCTAACTGCTCTGAGGTTTTTTCATATGATCTGGAGACGGAAAACATACATCCTAAAACTGTCAAGACTTAAGCTTTGAAAGAGCTAATTATCTCATCTTTCTTGCCCAATTCCGTATTTATGTTTCTAAATAAGTAGCTGCTTCTCTACCTAAGTGCTTAATGCCCAGAAGCACCTGCTGAAGCTGCTGGATGCAGACAACTTCTGGTATTGTATGCATTTAGAAGAGCAATTTTAGATAATAGTTGGCCAGAAGGCTCTTAGGTCTATTGAGCTTAGAAATTCCAGATATATGGTGTGACATTTCTGCCAAAAATGTTGTTTCAAGAAGTTGTATAATTGCACAGTGTGATATTTACATGAAAGTAAAAAGTATGAATATCTGTAGAAAGGCAGGAACTGTTAAAGAAATCAAGTTGTTTGCATACTTTGGTCATCTCAGCTTCTGAAAGTACCAAACACTTTTGAGATAGGTAAGGAAAGCCTTCTCATGGACGAGTCTGGAAAAAACTAGACATGGAGGAAGTTCCTACCTTACTCTGTCATGTCAAAATTTGCCAAGTCTTTGAACAATATAGCTTCTCAATCAGTTTGAATTCTGTTTGACTTAGTAATGGATATTCATATTAGCCATATGAAAGAGATTTTTTTTGTTTGTTTATTTTTAATAAGCTCTTCATCTCACTGTTACTTTGTACTAGATATTATGCAATCTACAGGTTGATTCACACATGAAAGGAAATAGTTTAATTTTTCTGAAGTTTTATATGTGGATATTGGGAAAGCTGTTTGGATATTTGATGTTTCAAGTAATGTAGAAGCAGACAGCATGGAGCAACTAGACAGAGTCAGAAACGTGAATCACTATGGTGTGGATTCGCTTCCTGGTATCTCAGTTTTGTTATCCTGTGGATGTGTATCTTGTCATTAGCCGAATTGTGGTGGCTTCAGGGTTAGCTGCAGTCATCACAGAAATACACAGAGCAGTTTGTACGTGTGCTTACTCCTAACTTACACCTGTGTTTACTAGCATTTGGCAAGCATCTGAATGTATAAGAAGTGTTTCAATAAGGAGTTTGGGTAATGGTCCAGTTTCTTCAAAAAGTGTTAAAACTTAATCTTATTTTCCAAACTGTTCTGCCACCACATTAGTAGGAGTAGGCCTTTATACCTATGCCTGTATTTGTTATTCAAAAAGAATTGCAAACTTCCTGTGTTTCCTGAGGCAATAGATAGTATGTATTTACCTTTCTTTATGACATGATTGTTATTTTATACCTCCCTGTCAAGTAGGTGGACTTTAATTGACGGGAAGAGCCTTTGTGTTCTTTTATCTTGAAGGCCTTTTAGATATGCAGGGCACTGTGATTTGGGACTTGCCCATAGGGTCACTCTCTGCATTACACTACTCAGCCATGCTATGTGCAAACCATATGTTTGCAAAGCCAGCACAGCAGCATCTCTTCTGCTCTGGGTCTCCGTATTTGAGATGCATCAGACCACCCTGCTGGCCAGCTGTGTCTTCAGTGTGTGATTCTGGGAATCAGACACCATGGTGTTTAGCAGTATCTGCGGGATTTTATGCCTCCAAGTGAAGTCCTGAGCTCAGGGAGATCTGCCAGCAGGCATTTTGTCTGGAGTGACAGCCCAGGTAACACAAACTGCTGTGTGAAGTGTTATACATTGGGACAGCTGAGGTGCTGAAAGGTAGGCAAAAAGCTATGAAGTCTGACTTGGGAAATCATTTCTCTGCAGTCTTCTTTTATGGTATTTGCCACAGACTGGAACAATCCATTGAGGTACTTGAGCCACTCAAACAGCTGGACGCTCCCAGCCCTGCCGACGAGATTCTTATCTGACCACATGATAAACATTCTTCCTCAGGTATTTGCCCCAAACATCCGAAAAGTGCTTCAGGCAAGTAATGTGGCAGGTGGTAACTTGATTCTCTTGGTGGTGGTAAGGCAGCCTGCTCCACCCCAGCAGCTGCTGCCAAAACACTGACCGTGTCAGGATCTGCACCTTCTCCTCAAGACAGGGAGGAGACCCAAGGCAACATGAGGCAGGGGTCATGGGGAATTGAGGAGGGACTGGAATAGAGGTAAGAGGAGGGGTATTTGAGGGGGTGGGGAAGGCAGGGAGGGAATGAAGCAGGGACCAGTACCATGGAATTAGCCGTGACAGAAGGGCGTGGATCGTGATTTGTTTAAGTGGCTGGTGTAAGTACAATCTGCTTTAGAAGGATGGGAGGGTGACAGGGTTGAAAGGTCTGTTTGGAAGGGAAAGAATACAGACCTGTGCACACTTGGGGTTCATCGCAGAACTAGGAGATGTCATTGCCAATGTGTTGGTACCAAGAAACTTCATTGCTTTTGGAAGAGTTTGAAAACATTGAAAGTAAATGGAGTTGAGGCCCACTTATTCGATTTTCTGCTCTCTTAATATAGTAGTACAGTCTTGATAAATGTTTTTTTTACAAATTCATCATGTTTTTATTATAAAACCAAAATACTCTGCCCTAGTGCAACTGATTTCCAGCACTCCACCTTTGCTGCTGCTTTCAAGGTGTTTCATACCTTTTATTGATTTTTCTATCCCTGATAGTGAGCAGATGACCAAATTTCTTTGAATTTCCTGCTGCTACTTTGATGTGACTTGTTGCAGGCTAATGGAAAGGTCTAGCAGAAGCTGGATTCTATTCTAAAAACTTTCTGTTAGTTATGTTAGCATAGTTTTTTTGTGGATGCTTCACATCTGCTTTAAAGACACTGCCCATGATTTGTCTGCTTACATCCTGAAACTTCCCCATATTGAAGAGAGCTGGAAGATTACTTCCTCTATCCTTGGAGCTACGTCTCTTTTTACAAACCTTAAAAAGATGATTGACTCCTTGTTTGTCAAATACTACTAACTTACATCAAGCTTATAATTCACAGGAACTCTAGATCCTTTTCTGAAAAACTGCTGCCTGCTCAGTTATCACCATCTTGTATTTGTGTCATTAATAATTTCTGCCCAGGTACATTACCTGTAGTCCTGTTGAATCTCATCCACTGCGTCTGGAGATTTCTTTCATTTGCCAAGGTAATTTTGAATTTTATTCAGCCACTCAGTGCCCTCCTAGGTTAATTTGTCTGCAGGTTTAATAAAAATGTTTTCTATTCCATCATCTAGGTTATTAATAAAAAAGGCAAATAGAACAAAACTCAGGGCAGAAACCCAGTTGATGCATTCTTGTATTTTGATAATTACTGCGTGTATTCCCTTATCCAAAATAGATTCGCATCTGTGTGATGCCATATGCTTATTTTGTTCCTGGCTTGCATATAAAAATATATAAGATGTCAAAGGCCAAAATAAAGTCAAGGTACATGACATTTGCTTTCTACAAGCTTTCTTTTCCTGTTGGGAGGGAAATCAGGCTGTTTTGGCATGATTTGTTCTTAAATCAGTGTTGAGTGCTACTCCTCTTTTATACTTAGGTGCTTAAAAGCTGGTTTGATTCATTGTTCACTAGTTTTTCTCAGAATTAGGCTTAAAATCTGTGGTCTGGAATTCCCCCATTCTTTTTTTTTTCTCTCTCTTTTTGCATGGTAGGTACTATATTTATTCTTTGAGTCTTTTCTTGCCTTCTGCAAAGTTTCGAAATCTGCTTCAGGCAATTCTTGAAGGAGAACAGGATGAATTCATATACAAATGACTTGAAAAATATTTAATGTAGCTCACTACTCTCTAATTTGTTTGCCATTTCTTCTGGAGTAAGACTGTACCTCTCTTTTTGAGTATGAAGTGAATTATCCATGTCTCTCCACTTGAAATTTTGAATGAATGGTGGTACAAAAAAGGTGTTAAGCATTTCAGCCTACTCGCATCATCTGTCAGTTGAACTTCCTCTACACAGAGCCACGTTTTTCCTCATCTACCTAAATGTGCCAATAGAATAGGTTCTCGTTATTCTTGATGTTCCTTGTTAATTTTGTGCTTTGAAGCATTAT
This sequence comes from Dasyornis broadbenti, assembly GCA_013397935.1. Classification (NCBI taxonomy): domain Eukaryota; kingdom Metazoa; phylum Chordata; class Aves; order Passeriformes; family Dasyornithidae; genus Dasyornis; species Dasyornis broadbenti. The sequence continues at coordinate 486,185 of VZRN01002958.1, forward strand.
GAGTTTGTCTCTACATGTTTGTGTAATTTTTATACTTATGTATTCTGATACCCTGTTCTCTTCAGGATTTTTTCCCTGTCTTCGTAGCAGTAAAGAGGTCATACTTGAATGATGTTAAAACCCTACTATTGTCTTTCTTTCCTCTTTATTAAGATGGCCTCTGCTTTTATTGTTACTATATTACATTATCATTAATAATAATATTAATAGTATTAATATCAATATATTTAATTATAAACTGTTATTTGTACTTAGCTGTTAGATTTTTTTTTTTCCCACCTGCCCATTTTAGTCCTTGTTAAAAGACGTTCCAGTAGGTGAGCAAGTTAGTGCCCAGGTGTCCTCCTCCTTTTGTGTGAGGTGAATGTCCTTTTGTCCTTAACAACATCTCCCATGGTCAAATAAGTAAAATCTCTCCTTAGATGTGCCAGTTGTATCTATGTGTGATGCAGTTATCTCTAGTCTTTGTGTCCTTGCCTGATCCCTGCCTGTGCTGTGAGGACAATAAGGTACACAGATTTCTTCAGCTGTGCTTCTAGAAAGTTGTAGTCACTTTTGAGCCTTGATATCCTTCAGGTAGGTTTTTGTAGATTTTTTTTTATTTATGTTCTCTTTGTTGTACCTTCTTCCTGTGTTGCCTTCATGAATTGGAATGTTCAGGAGAGTACCCTGACCTCACTTAAAAGCCACTTAATTCCATTGTAATCTGAATTTATTGACTTAATAGTGGTTTCTGTTACCAATATATTATATTTCTTGTCTCATATTTCTGTTTTCTGTTTTCTTTTTAAACCCCCCCTTCTTTTTTTCTTTCTAAAAATTGCTTATTTCCTCTTAGCTTGCACATTCCTTGTGGCAAGTGTTTGTGTTTTCTTATGTCAGCTATGTCTTAGTAGACTCACTTTTCTTCTCTCACTTTTCCTCAGACGTAATCTTCTAGAAGTTTTTGGAAGTTTTGCAGATCAGTGCCATTGCTACCATATGTTTTCCTGTAATTGTCCTCTAAAATTAAACTTTTTTGCCCAGTTTCTGTCCCAGCTTTGTGTAAGTCTTTTTTATTGAGTAACTTTGTTCATGCTCATTTTCTGTTTCAGCCTGTTGTGAACCAGATGAAGATTGAATGCTCTTTCCCAAACTTTAGTCATTTAATAGTCACTTCAGTGCATTTGAACCCTACCTCAAAAGGCCATGACAGATTTCTGTCATCCTGAACCTGTCATGTTGCTACTAATGTTCAGAGACTTGTATGAAAGGAAATCTTCCATGCAAGCAGATATTCAGTAGTCCTTGATTCAGTGCTTGGAAAGTTGGAAGGACATCTGAATATGAATCTGTAAATTTTTCCTTTTTATTTGTTGGTTGCTTGCTTGCTTTGGTTTTAATACCAAATAACTGGAAAATTCCAGAGAAGATAATGTTTAAAGTGCCTGCACAACCTGATTGCTTACATTTATTCCTTTAGAGACCAGCTGCTATAAATGATGTTTGGATACAGGTTACTTAACTTTAGTCCTCTTCAAGGAAAATGCAGTCAAGACAGCTATTTAGTCTCCCTCTGTTATCAGTGGAGAGAACAAGAAATACCTCTAGAGAGCTATTCATCCTAAATATATTACAGTTTTAGGATGGGATTAATGGCTTTCTGGAGATGATTATGGTGGCTTCAGTTAGATATCTAACTTTTAGGAAGATAATAGTTAGATTCTATGCATCTTAGTCCCATGGCTGATCAGATTTACCTGAAGAATATTTCTACAGTCCAAATATACAACACAGAAAGCTACTGTGCTTTGTCTTATTATGTGGAGATTTTGTATGTTGGAATTTTCCAGAGTTTGGAAAAGTTATATTATCTATTTTAAAATATTTTTGTTTTTTAAATGTTGCTTTGTCTCCTTACCTCTTTGATTGTAATTTGTTCCTTATTTGGTTTGCGGTGAAGAAGCTGTTTGGATTCTTTGTTTCTGTGGGGTCCCTTTTTTATGGGTCCTGTCTTTCGAGACTTCCCTTCAGCCATTTGCCCTTCAATATTGCAGGTAAATACTGTTGCATGTCACCTTCCTCACAGATGACATGAAGACTAATTAAACACAGGTTACTAAACTCTTGTCTCTGAGTTAATATTTTTAGGTGAATATCTGTACTTGTATTTCAGATATTTCATGATGCAGCCACTAAAAATAAGTGATCCTGAACAACAGATTAGACATATTTGTTGTTTTTTGGGGAAGAGCTTAATGTCATTTAGTGTTGCACAAGTTTCCCTCTTCATCTCTGTACAGCCGTAAGGTGTCCATGACACTATTATTCTGGCCACTCTGTTGCCAAAAGCTTGTCAAGAATTCAGTGGAGAATTCAGAGAAGAGCAACAGAAGTTAAGAGGCTGAAGAGATTGAAATATGAGCAAAGATTACAAGATTTTAATATGTACAGTTTGGACTAAATGATGACTAAGACATATGATAACAATCTACAAGTATTTGAAGGGTGTAAAATATTAAGACAAAAAAGGAATTATTTTAAGATGTTCAAAGGGCTAAAACCTAGCAAGGAAAAATTTCAACATGAATCATAAGAAACTTCCTGAGACTTGCATGAGCTGAAGTCGTGGAATGAATTCTGCATGAAAGTGGTAAAAAACCTATAGTCTCACATAGCCCAGAGATCACACACATGAGTGCACACAAATCTCACCAGTTTGATGCCACCCATTTCTGAGAGCTGCTGAGACTGAGTAATGCTTCAGCAGTGGCTGTTAGACTCCGGGCAGGCAGGTTTACCTGCGTCCCAAGCTTGGCTTTCTCAAGGGCTCCTGCAGGATGAGCTGCAGCATGGGGGGTTCATTCCAGTGGCAGCAAGCTGCCCTTAGCTGCTGTTTTTATGGAGAAGCCCTTTTTCCATCATATGGCTGTACGTGCACCCATCCATTTGATAAGCGTAGGCAGAATCAAGCTGTCACTAACAGAATATATGCAGAAGACTCAAGGAAATGTAATGAAGAATAGCATTTTGGAATATCCTGGCAAAGGATTAGCATGACACATTAGGTGTTTAATTTTTCCTTTTATCCTCTTCTTTCATCTCTGTAAGTTGATGCAATCACATTAAAAACTGGTTTTTGTAGACTTTTCCTCCACAACTCAAGAGTCATCAACACGTATTTATTCATTCTGATAAAGGCTGCAGATTTATATGGTATGTTTAGTTTAGTTAGGAGGTTCTAATGAACTGTAGTGGACTAATTTAAGTCTAAAAATATTAAACTGTCGTGACCACTGTATAATTGGGATGGTATTTTTGCTTAATAGGGACATCTTTACTGTTTACAGCTGGTTTTGCTCTTGTAATAGATACAGACAGAAGGAATGAGGACTACAGTTCTTGCTCCTCCTTCTGCCCTCTGTTCCTCATTTTTATTTTCCTGTGTGCAAAACCATCCTGCATGCCAGCTTGGGAAGCTGGCATCCCTCCTGTTAAGACCAAACTTGCTCTCTGTTGCAGTATAAATAGTGCTTGCTTCCAACTTCAGAGCAGTACCCAGTGTTGCATGCATACTGTAACTCACTGGGAAGCAACAGCTCTGTTAAAGGCTTTTCTTTGTATAGAACGGGTTTGTGTTTGTGGCATTAAATTCACTGGACAACCCTGAGCAAACATCTGGGGATAGGCCCTTAAGCTTGTGTGATATTAGGTTACTGTAATATTTTGCTTCTGGAGTGGCTGAATAGAAGGAGGTCTTACTTCACTGGTATGTACAGGAGAAAGCAAACTGAATGCCATTCTTTATAGTACTCCAGATACAAAGCTGGGAGCATGCCCAACTTCTGTAATTCTACATCATCTTTAATTCTTCATCTGCTGAAAGCAGAGGTAGGGATTGTACCAGGTCAGCCAGATTTAAAGGTGAGTCCTTTAGTTTGCTAGGCAGAGGATTTTGATTTCATAAAAGTACCTTGTTCTCCCTGTAAAAGTACCTGGCTGGGCAAAATGGGAGACTGTTTGATAAGACAGAAATCAGAGAGGAAGGCTGTCGAGGGAAGGCTGAAGGGATGGGCCGTTTTCAATTACAGAAGAGATTAGTTCAGCAAAACCAATGCAATCTTTGCTGACAGCACGTGAGGTTTTGCTGTGACCTATTTAGTCCTTCTGCTATTGAAAAATGTCTTTGTAAAAGTTACATGATAGAAAGCAGTTGCTGTTTTCCTTAGGCTCACTAGAACTGGTATCTTCCCAACTGAAAATGCTGGCCTGTCTGCTCCAGTCATAGTCTTGGGAAGAGCCTTTCCATCCTTAGCTACCTGGCACATGTGGCCACCTACAATCTAAACCTCAAGAATAAGAATTCTTTTATCCTTCTGTCAGTTTTTCATTTTCTGAGTGTGGATGATCCGCTTCTGCACCATCAGCTGTTGTTTAGCTTCAGTGTGGATGCACCAGAGCAAGTGTTGCCAAGAGGGATGCTGGGTTTTGGGGTTATGCTGTGTTGCTACAGATCATGTCACCTCAGTGGGTAAACAGTCCAAAAATAAAACCAGCAAATGATACAAAAAGGAATCCAGTTATATTTTTATATCTCATTAAGTTTCACTCCTCCTTCTCGTTTTATTGGCACAGATATCAGGGGATGGTACATCTCCGTCAGAGAAGAGGTGAAAAGATTTGCAGTAGCTGAGTGGGTGAACACCTTTTTTTGTTTCTTATGGGGATTGAGTGGGATGGGGTTTAGGATCTCCCACACCAGTCTCATTTGAGGAAATCCTTATTTTATGTTTAGAAAAAAGCTGCTGATTTAAGGTTTGTTACTAGTGGCCTGCGCAGGGGTTCTTCATTTAGGCTCAAAGAGCTGCTGTCCCCAGCTGTCATTTAACAGAGAGGATTGCTTAATATTGCCATGAGCCAAAGGTATAGGCATGTGGACTGTCTTTTGAACCCTGAACTTGTCCTGTGTGGTAGTGACAGATGAGCAGAGGTAGAAAAAAGGTGAGATTGCACCAACATGGGCTTTGGGTGAACACGTGGTCTGTCCCCAGAGCGCTGCATGACCTTAATTTATGACTGCAGAATACTGGCTACAAGGAACCTGTTCTCTTCAGTCCCCATGTTTCAGTATGAGATTAATAACTAATCAGTATTGTTATCTTCTGTTATCTTTGGGGTATCCCTGACTGCCTACTCGTCCATTCCAGGGTGATAGCTATGATGTGGCTGGATAATTTTGTTGGTACTCAACCCACATTCTCCATCCAAACACTTAGTCCAGCCTAAGTCAAGAAAGGTGGTAGGAAAGACTATCACATGCCTTTGGGTTTAGTACACCAGGGCCCACTGAGCATTTCCTTACCACGGGGGGTTTTTGTTGTTGTTTTTCCCTAGCTTTTTGCTCCAGCATGCTCAGCACCTATGTGGTTAATGGTTTTTCTGGAAGTGAATTCTGTCAGGATAGCTAAGGTCCTATCCTGGATATGTTTCCACATCACGTTTAGAGTTCATGCTCAGATTATGGTCCAGTCAACTTTTGTTGCTTTTAATTGGGAATGGGGAACCTTTGTCTTAGGTTCATCTGTAGTAAATGTTTCACCTCAGTCAGATTTTGATCTTGAAAAAACTTGTTTCTCAGACAGTTGCTGTGGGTTTGATAGAATGGGAGTTATTATGACTCTCTTTATAGCCATAATCCTGTGCTGTAAGAATTCTGTTTGTCTCATGTCACCTACTTAGGGTTTTTATGTAGTTATTTATACCATGCTTACTGGATCTGGGATGCATACGGAAGGGGCATGACTCCCCAGTGTAGATCTGCAAACATGATGGTGCATGGAAAACTTCAGTTAGTATTTAATGAACTTCTTCATATATCCAGTATTAAGACATTGCTGAGGATACAAGCCTTGGCAAGTAGAAGTATCCGCTTTTTTTCTCTTTTCTTTTAATACTCAAAGCACTGAACTTAAGCACACTTGAACTCCGTAGCTAGAGGAAAACATGCAATTTCCCTAAAGTAATTTCTGTAAGTCGATATTGTAAGATGACCTTACAAAGGCTGAAGAATGAAGTATTTCCAGTGAAAGAGTTAAAAAAAAACACCCAAAATTACAGAAATCTTTTAGTATGTACAAGTTGTGACTTTTCTTTCTCTGAAAACACCACTGTTTTTATCACTTCATTACAGGTCTTTTTGTACAGTAGATAAAGACACATAAGGAAAATAAAACACATTGCATCTGGTATTTAAAAACCCCCAGTATTTTCTTTGTTCCAGCTAATCTATACTGTTAATTCTGAAAATGAAATAGAATATTTTTCTAAAAACTTAGTATGCAGTTCATGCATTTTCTTGGACTGTCCTTAACTATTCACTGACTCACTGCCTATTCATTTATAGCTAATATATGGCACTTTTATTGTGGTTTCTAAAGTATGGAGGTTATGTGAGTCAGATGCAATTTAGAATAGAGATTGTCTTTAAATAATCAAAAACATTCTTTGCCAAAAATACTAAAAAAAGGAAGGAAAGCATTCAGTGTTCTCAAAATATGAAGTGCTTTCTAAAAAGACTTTTTTTTTTCAATAAATAGGGGGGAAGAAATGTTATGTAAACCTAAGTGTTTGGCAGATATCTGTTTACTTCCTTCAAGGAGACAAGGGGTTTTAAGATTTTCTGAGCTCATGAGAAAGGCACATCCTTGAGTTCTTGCACCAAGGACGTGATGGAAGCGTTTTTCCTTGAAAATTTTCAATAAGAAGACATAAGGTTAGAGGTGGTATGAATGATAACTTTCTTGAAGAATTTAATCAAGGACGTTATGGAGAATGTGGGTGTTTGGATCTCTCCTTCAAAAGGGGGGGGGGAGTTAACAGCCAAATACCTCTCTTCCTACCCTTTTTTTTTTTTTNTTTCCTTCTTAAGCTGATTCTGGTTCTTACCAAGTTTTTCATTAATGATACAGTGTTAGTAAGGGCAATTGTTAGTTTTTTTGCTGTGACTTTGAAGTTCCTTTGTTGTGACAGCTGCTAGGCTGGCATTTCCTGGACATCAGTGGGATATGATGATAGCTTGCCTGCTTCCCTTCTTTCTGATGGATTTTCTCAGAAAGGATAGCAAACTGGCAGACTCAGATTCCTGTATGAAAAAAGCAGACATTGGATCATAGTGGGCTAGAGTTGAGAGAAATACAGAGATCCAAAGACTTACTTTCTGTTTTGTGACATAATCAGCAGTGTGATCTACAGGCAGAATCAAAAGGACCTCATACTTTGGAACACATTTATCCTCCTGCTTACATCCCCCCTCCTCCCCTCCCATCCCCACTCCCCTTGCTTTTTCAAGAGTTTAGCGCAGCAACAAGTGGTGCTGGCCTGTCAACCTGATGCCAGCCTAAGTAGAAGCTATATTATAATAAATGCATATTTTCACTATCAAAAGATAACATACTGTTGGTTTAAAAAATCCCAAACAGCCTTACACAGAAGGGTTTTCAACAATATATTAAGCCTCATATTTTTCAATTACCACAGGGCTTTTTCTCCTCTGCTCATCTTTTTTTAAGAACCTAGGGAGCAAATATGTCTTGGTTTTGAGCTTTAATCTGGTGCTTTGTATACTCTGATGACCTCCTAATCACACTCTCCATGACATGTCAATCTGCTGCAATGGAAAGTGGGTGATTTGGGCTGTCATGAAAGTGTTGATATGCTCATACATCCTGTGCATTTAGGACAGAGGAGTTCAAAGAAATGCATTAACCAAAGGAATGAAATGTTATGGGAACCCATAATTCAAATATTAAGTGTCCCTTTCCCAGTTCATGAGTGGTTCTTTATCTGTGTTGTGACTTTAAATGTGAACACCAGGTGTGAAGATTCCGTTTATTTTTATTTAAGCAAAAACAAACACAGAATATTTCAGGGCTGATGCAGATGATGAAATGTAAAGATGTGAGATGTGTTTAGTAAATAGTCAGGGTGCATATGTCTAAACAAGGAAGGAGTTTGTAGAATGTGGTTTTAGTTTACAATGCTCTCCTTTCATAACTATATAACCATCTGCCTCTGGCATGTTGCTTAAAATCTGGTGAGCCTACACTTCAGTCTGTAACCTTCACTGCTACACTGGTGCTTCCTTTGCTGAGCTAGTGGGATCATCAAGACAAGCTGTCAACATCTGCAGTGTTATTCTTCATAAAAACTGAAAGATAGGAGTTACCTTTGTTATCAAATGGAGACTGGTCTAGTCTGCAATTTGAGAGGCATGACGTGAATGTGAGTCTGAAGGTGAGGATCTACTCCCCTGGTACCAATAGGACTTCCTCTGTCTGAAGGTCTGAGATGTGTTACCCAAGTGTTCTGCCCGGAATTTCCCATCTGTAGTGTGTAGGTAACGACACCTGCCTTCCTGGTGAAGTTCATGGGTCACCATTAAACTGAAGACTGCCTAAGAAGCCACTTTCACCTTCATAATCCAGCACCTTTCATGGTATTGTTTAATGAGTAAGGCATAGATTTATGACTGTGGAATTACTGTTGTTTGAGGAATGCATGGTTCAACATCTGAAACACACTTCCTATAGTTTTCCTTGAGAAACAATGTGATCATTTAAAACTTGTTACTGAATCTTTCTTCTGAAATATTTCACTAAGGTTTTTCATCAACTGTTCAGTTTCAGCAAGAGATTAAGAGTTGTAGATTTCTGGGTCTGCATCTCAATCCACCCTTCACTTGCTGGAAATCCTGAGCAAGTTAATTTGGCTGCCATGCACTGAATCTTGACAGACTTTGGATCTGCCCAGTGCTTTGTTGAATACTGTGGCAAAAAAAGCAGAAAACTTACCCATGGATACAAACTTGAGGCCTTAAAATTGCTGTTCCACTTTTCTTGTCCATAAATTGGTTACAAGGGTGAAAAGAGATTAATGATCTAAACAGTGTTTTAATCATTTGCATGCCTCAGTGAATATATAATGTGGCGTTAATGTGAATGTGAATGCATGGTCTTGGACAAGGGGTTAAAGGACGAACTCATCTTAATGGGTCTTGTGGTTTTGTGGGTTTTTTGTTGTTGAGATTTTTTTTTTTTATTTTGTTGTGGGGTTGGGGTTTTTGTGTTTGGTTTTGGTGGTGGGTTTTGTGAGATGTTTTATTTTATTTTATTTTTATTCTAGATGCTTTTTGGAGAAAGGAAGCTTGAAGCTCCTTGTCTAGGCTGTTCTTGAGTTGTGGTGTCGATGCTTTGAGGGTATAAACCACAGAGGAAGTTGGGATAAAATAGCTACTTAAAAAGAGATTAAGGGTTTTACTTCAGTGCCTCTATGGGTTGTGATTTAAAGGGAGAAGAACTGAATTTTTCATATTACAGCTACTTTTATTAGCTACAGGTTTTAACTTTTTGGAAAGAGTCTCACATCTTTATATCAGCCAATTTTGAGAGTTAATCCAGGCCAGTCAACCAAACTGTATGCTGCACTTGATTTCTTGGTAGTTTTAAAAACTTTTCAATGTCTAATCTGTCCAGTATAACTCCCTAGTCTTTTGCCACAGATGGTATTGATCAGCAAGAATAACAGATAACTATACTTAAACTCCATTTTCTAGAGTAAAAAAAAAAATTAAATTGGGGTGTGGAGGGAAGAAGGCATTACAGAGACCAGAATTTAATACAGAATGATGACTCCAGATCAAAAGACTTGAAACTTCTCCTTGTGGTTAGTTAATTTAATTTTTTTTCTTGCAGAGATATATTTGGGACAGGAGATAAACTTTGTCTTCCAACTCTCTTTGCCAGTGTTGATCACAGTTTTGTCAATCTTTGAGTTTGCTGGCACCCTCAGAATTTTACAACCACAGTACTCAACACAGTATTTTGTAGTAGTTCTTTACTGGAAGCCAATTTCTATGTGAGAGATAAATTGAGGATGGCATGACATTGGTCAGTTGAGATGGAAAGCTCAGTACTGTTATCACTTTGGTAAATGGAGGATTTTTCAGTAGTCCCAGAAGAACAAAATTATATGCCAGGTAGTTGATATTTGCATTTGAAAGGATTTTCTCATTGGTTCTTATTCACTTACATCTGCCTATCCTGTATGAAAAACACCTTGAGCCACCTTAAATTTTCTCTCACAAAAGCTTTACAATAGAATTGATCTCCATTTGTACACATTTATTTCGTCTTTTCAAATGTCAGCTCAGTATTTCAATAGTAGATTCAATCATGCCTGAAGTTCTTAGAATCCATTTTCAGTAGTGGATCATCTGTTAGGAAGCAATGCCCTCTGCATTTTTTTTCAGGCTTGATTTTCTTGGGATCAGAAATACCCAAAGTCTCTTTTGAAAATGAATTGTAATTCAAATGTGAGGTTTCTCTGTTGGCCTAGATGCATCCCTTCTGTTTATATGCATTTGGGCTACTTGTCTTGCTTGGGAAAGAGAAAAGAGAGTTTGATCGATCTTGTGAACATAGTTGCTTTCTTTCCTCTTTGACATATTGCTATTTCTTAGACTAGTTGGAATGTTCTTTAGTGGGTTCCTGTGGAAGTCATTCAGTGGTAAAAATGTTTTCTTTCTTGGGAATTGTTTAATAAACATGAAGAAAAATCCAACACAATCCAACCCCGAGTGGTTTCTCTCATGTAACTTTTTCTTATTTCTTCCATTTCATTGTACTTGCATTTAACCAAAACCAGCTAGCTTTAAGTCTACATTAAGCCCACATTAAGGTCTAACTTCAAATTTTGGTCTGGAGTTTGGAAATAAGAATGTCTGATGTCCAGAGAAATATATAATTTTTTTTCTATGTAAATTAAACCCCATTTGATGGATTAGGTGGGGTATTTTTAAGGTATATGGGACAGTAATGGTGTTGGAAAACAAGTGGAAAGGACAAAAGCTTTGAATTCAGGCTGACAGGCTGTAGTCCAGAGGTCTTAAGGTACTATTTGAAAGTTCTGGAAGGTTTTGATTGAAGAATAGGGCTCCAAATGCAAATAAGAAAATAAATGAAGAAATTTCTCAGGTTACATATTTTCAATCTGTTTTTCTCCATACTGCCTTCCAGCATCCTGTGTTTTCTCTTTGCATTCCATTCCCCGAAAGCCTTTTCTGCTTCCAAAAACTGTTTAAATGCCTATTTTATTGACTAGCATAATATTCAAAGGTCTCAAAACTTTTGTGGCACTGAAACTGTAGTATTCCCTTCACTGCAGTTCTCTAAAAGTGAGGTGGAGGCACAGATGAGAAAAGTAGCTTCTGTGCATGTATCCTGTAGCATTTGTCCAATATACCATAAATTCAGTCTTAAACTGCCCTTGGCTTTCATCAGGGAAAGCCCTACCAGCCAGGCTGAAAACAAATAATTGTTCAGTCTTCAGTAAGAGGGAGTGATACCCCTCTTACATCATATTTACTGACAGAACTTTAACACGGTTGGTTGTGCAATGCTGACGAAGAGGCAGAGTCGTTATTTTCATTTCTTAGATGATGAATTGAAGCATGGTGATGTTGTCACTTGCCAAAGTAACAGCATTTGTGCAGAGCCTCTGGGTGAATCTGATGCTCCACAGCCTATGGCTGTTGCTTGGGAGCATTGATCATCCTTCTATGACAAACTATTAATATATACAACGTGTGCCAAGCCATTGTGGAGAGATCTATCGCAGCCACTTAGGAAATCTTTTATACAGTTCTCTCACTCCTAGTGAAGAAAAAACATCTTAAGTATCGTCTGCTTTGAAGTGAGGTTTCTGTGTTTATACGTTAAAATACAATCTGTTCGTGTAGTGGAACTTCAGAAAAGTTCTAATCTCTACAAAGATGTGAAGTTCAGATGTCTGTTTACAGAATCCCTTTCAAGCATACACCTTCTTGAGTGAAAATACACCATGAACTTACTGTAAAAGGGAGCAGACCGAGGTTGAGAATAGTAATTTCCTGCCCAGGTGACACCTAGAGGGCAAGTTCAGGATACGGTCAGGCACTGTTCTTGGAAGCACCTTATGTCTGTGAAAGAAGAGGGGGAACTGAAACTTACCTTCTTACTGTCTTTTATGAAAGAAAAATACTGGAAATCAGAAAGACTTCACCAGCTGTAAGTGCAAAAATCACAGCAGGATGCAGTTCATTGGAGGCAGCTGGTCCCTGTGTTGTCATTATCCTTCAAAGTGCGAGACAAAACAAGAATGTAAAGCACAAGTGCTTGATTTTCTCCACCTTCCCTTTGCATCCCAAGGCTTTTATTTTCAAGAAGCCAAAAAGAAACTGAGATTTCAACTGTATTGTTTAAAGACCAAATCAGAAAACTTGATCTCTGATTGGTTCCACTATATCCCTCTAAAATGAATGTATGCTGAAATAATTAGATCTGGCAGAAATCCACTTGTGCAGTCATCATAAGTTGGTGAAGGGCAGGTTCTGCAACTTCTGAGTTTGGAACCAAGGCCTCATTCCAGCTGTCATTGGAGAAGTGAGAACTTCTGAATTAGCTTTAGTAGCATTTGGTCCAGTATAAACCTTTGTGGTACTTCCGAGATGCCTAAAAGGTCTGGTGATGATTTGTTATGGCAGTTGATCCCCCATCTACTCCTCTCATGTTCCCTCTATTTCACTCTCCCTGTTTTTACAAGGGTGATAAAGAAAGCTGGGTCAAGCCTGGGGTCTCCTGGACCATCTGAGGATCTGTTTGGACCTCTGTCTTCCCTTAGAGTCCCTTTCCTGTTTTAAACAAAATTATACTTACTTCCCTTAAATTTTCCTCAACTTTCCAGTGAGGTCTGGTAACCAGAAAAAGGACTTGGAAACAACTGTGTGCAAATACACTTAGAAAACGTGATCACCTCAGAGAAACTGGTATTTAATGATTATATATGGTAGTGTTGCCATTAGTGGAGATTGAATTTGGTTTCAGTGGGGTTTTTTCAGATTGTTTATTTTTTTTTTCAGTGTGTTACCAGATCTTAATAATGATTCCCTAGGTTTTATAGCATTCTGGGGAAAAAAAAAAAGGGTCAGCTGCCTTATGATGAAGTCACTTTACATGAGATGGGGACCAAACATGTACAAGTCCTCTTTCTGAGTAAGACAACAAAGTCTTTTGGAACAAGGGGAGAATTCTGCTCTGATCTAGAAAATGCTGAAGCAATGCTTTCAGCATTAAAGCAAAAAAAAGTTTCCTAAAATGACTGTATTTTAAAACACGATAAGAGAATCACAGCTTCTGCTATGCTGCCCATAAGGAGAGTGGTCTGTTCTTTTAAAAGCAAAGTTGTAGTGAATAAGGATTTTTGTTTCCTCCAACACTGAGTTAGAAGGACCTACTAAAAGGGAAAGAAAATAACTAAGCCCTTGAACTTTCACAAATTTCTTGAGGGGGTTCTGTAGAGAACTACAGGGAATTCAGCTGAGTGCAGGGTGTGACGAGACAGACCTGCTCACAGGACTGGGACCCTGACTTCATGGGCAAGCTGTGAATCGTTCCATTACACAAGCTCTGAAGTGCTCATTGGATAATGGTTTCTCCCAGTAGCGTCTTTCAATTCTGCAACTTTTAACCTTATTAAGTACAAAAACCTGCAGAGAATTTTTTTTTTTTTCAAATGAAAGCCCTTTCTTTCCAAGAGGTTTTTGATTAAGTTAATAATCTACTTCTTAAGTGTCATTCTGCTTGTTAGCATTCCTTGGGCTGAGAAGATGGAAGTGCAGTTCTCTGATATGGAATTTTACCCAAAGTTCAGTTTCTGTAGTGTGCATCCCCTGCCCTTCTGTCCTACCTGAAGTACACAGGATTGTACTTCAATCCTGTACAGGATTGTACTTTTTATTTGTTTGCAATGGTGGTCTTAGAGAAAGATCTGTCAAGTAAGATCCTGAATGAGGCTGAAAGGATGGAAAGTATTACTGAGTAATCATGGACATTTACATGCTTCTGAACAGGTCTGATTCTTCCTCCATTTTCTTTTCATAACGACTGCAAGCAAAAGCACAGTTAGGCTTCTTCAGTGACATTTATTTGATCCTAGTTAAGTAGGGATTTTAAGAATTTTTCTTGAAGCCACTGTCTGTGCCAGAAGAGCATGAATTCAGGCAGAGGAATAAAATAATACAAAAACATCCCTTGATCTTAGTAAAGTAGAATATAACCTACCTAGGCACTGTTTTCTGGTAATTTGCTTTTTTAAGGTGTACTCGTATCCATTCAAAAATACAGCTAAGAAGTTACTAGAATTGCACAGGGAAGTATTTAGAACTTAGGGAGTGTTAAAGTCAAGACTGAACATTTCATTGCCAAGGAGAGACTGGCAGCTTCAAATCATCACTTCTCTCTATTGCTGTTGTTAGGTGCATGTAGTGCTTTCATGGCTGAGTGCTGAAGAAAAGAATCTGTGTGTTTTGTATGTTTGGTAGACCTTCAGTAGAGACAGTTTGCCTCCTTGTTTTATGTATTTTGCACAGTACATTGATGTCTCACAGCACTAGAATAAGGAAAAAGCAATAAGAAGAGTGGTAAAATATTGATCATGGGAGGAAGAAATAAAGACATGCTTGTAAAACTCTGAACATCCATAGAGCATCTCAGGAGAAACATTAAAAGCAGACCTCTGTCTAACTAATTTCATAAAAAAGGAATAGATTTCACATGGGTGGTACATCAAATGGCTTTATGCTATGACTTAAGTGGGTGTTGTGGGGGGATGCACCATATCTTGTAATAGTGGAGGAGTGTATATTACACTGTATTTTCTGCACGTGCTAGTATACTTTTTCATAGGTGTTGGGTTTACCTTGGCTGACCCACACTTTTTAAAAAAGTTACACCTTTGCATTTTCTTGCTTGGAAACAAAGTGGCATTTTTAAAGAAAATATATTTATGTGCTACTAGCAATTTTTAGGTTCAGAAAAAGGAAACCTTGAATTAAATCTAAAACATATAAATGGTCTTCTAGTAAGCTTTCTGAGCTGTATCCTGTAACATGATTCAAAATTTTAGCATCTTTTTGAGGATTTGTTCCTCAGATATATCTGGTTATTTACATACTTTCTGATCCACACTTCAGTATTTCATCAGTCCACAAGTCATCCATAGCAAGGGCAGAACTGCAGAAAGGCCTACAATATCCTCCTTCGTGGGCATGGAGCATCTTGTGAGGAAACCAGGGTATGGGTTAGAAAGAGAAGAAAGGCTGGTGCATGTTCACTTTGTTTGGGATTGTGATGCTCTCCTCAGAGTTTTCATAGGAATTGTAATGAAGACCTGGGACCTGTGCCCCTCATTCTAGCTCATATCTCTGTGGCATGGGGAAATCTGGCCTCCCCAGTTTAACACTAGCCTTTGGGAGTGAGCCAGCAGGAAAAAGAGCATTCAGCAAAGAGCTCCTGCTTCAACCTCCAAGACTGAGGTCACCTGTGTGTGATGCATCCCCTCGCACATCACCTTACACAAAGAGCAGGAAGCCTGTCATGGTCCTGTTTTGTTGAATCCAACAACCCAAGAGCTGTTGCACTCATCGTGGGCTAGGGCTCAGCCTTTCACAATGGTCAGAGGGTGGTTCCTGGTGATCAGCTCCCTTTCTGTGAGTGCTGTTGAAGGGAGATCCCATGCATGCCTTGCCTCTGCAGGGGAGTTCTCCACACAGCTTTCCTCCCCTGTCTTCCACCTCTGCTCACCTCACCACTACCCCAAAGGCAAAAACTTAGTTTAGTTACTGTTACTGAGTGGGTAGTTTATTGTTCCATAGCATTTCTTTGTCTGACGGTCAGCTGTTCATTCTGTGTGGAAGTGTTTGTCTCCAGTCACGTTTATCTGTCTGTGTCCACATTTCAAGGATTTCCATGGTATTGACATTTCCATTACAGGAATTTGAAAAATGTTAAATTACATGCAGGACATGAAATGTATTTACTTTTTTTTTCTTTTTTTTTATAATGTCTTCCAATTGTTCCCTGCCAAACTTTAAACTGGGCTGCCATGACCCTTAAGATTTTAATTTTTTTTTTTACATATTTGCTATATTGTTATATTTACATGTAGTGCATGAACAAATAAAAGCTCATACCATAGTATAAGAAGACAGGACCAGATTTTATCTGGAGGATTATTGTAGTCCTATTTCTAATTTATATAATGTTTTTGTTAATATCAATACCTCTTTAAAATACCCAATAATATACTGTAGCATTAATTTAAATAGAAAATTCAGTCATTTTGGGTATCCCCCCATTATAACAGGTCAGGCTTTTAACAGATGTCTCAATAACTTTGCTATTAGCAGGAATATTTCATGAATTAAAATCAGGCGTCTTCGTCTCTGTCACTCGTTGAAATGACCTACATATTTGGCAGATGGAGAGGACTTGCTTGTGCATTAGTACTGCTGGGGTAAGGTTTTTTCAGCTGTGTATTTTTGGAGAAGAGAGGAGGATTTAACATAAGTTAACATAGTTTATTTTTTATTAATACTGTACTTCAGTTGCTCTTTACAGAAAAATCATATTAGGCACATCTTGCCTTTTAAGCATAGAAAACATCTAGGACATTTCTCCTGGGCACCAGACTCCTGTCTTAATGTAAACCTTTCAGTGAAGCAGTGGACAACTTTTTGCAAGCGTATGGACTAATGGGGCTGCAGCAGAAGGTACAGTAACTCACTTGCTGCAGAAGTCCTAGAAGAAATCTCCTCTGGAGACCTGAGCACTTTCCAAGCCTTTCTGGGGTGTTGATTTTTGTGATTAACTATTTTCATTCTCCTTCCTGGCATGGTGAGGGTTTTTAAGCATTATGCTAAGGGTTTCACCTAAAATGGCTCACTGGCATGTTGTGCTGGCACATGTCTCTGTATTCTTTAAAGAATCGAAAAGGACCTCTTGATCTGAATGATGGCAGCAGAGCCTGAGTCCTGCTGTGAAGAGGCAAAGTCTAGAGACAGATTTAGTTGTAGACATGGCCTGTTTATCTACTGCAAAATCACTCTCTGGCGTCCTGTGCATTACTGCAAGTAGAAATAATTTCTTATTATTTTTGTTGTAAGTTTGATTGAAATGTAACTAATTACACAGGCAGGTAGAAAAGCTCCACACATGAATGTGCTGCCTGAACAAGCAATATATCCTACAGTCATTAATCAAGAGGTAAAAAACATGTGGGATCAAGTGAAGTTACTTAAGGGATACATTTGACCAGCAGTGCTGTTTATTCTAAAGGCCCAAGTCGAAGAAAGACACTAAGTTTCTACAATTTCCATTGACATCTACAATTTCCATTGACATCAGAGAGAGCTGCAAACTCTTACTATTTTTCAAATTATACTATTTGCTATCAAGTATATCAGTACTGTCTGGTCCAATTTAAGGACATTTAGCCAACAAGTTCAGAAAATAGCAAAATTAGTATTGACAGCCATTACAATGGTATTCTGTTGCCAAAGATTCTCCCTGCTTGCAAGGAAATTTAACTGTTCTTGCCCATTGAGAATAGCCTACAGACCAGTTGGCAGCCAGCAGTGCTTTAGCAGTCATCTCTCAAACCTTAAGGATATTCCAGGAATTGAAGAAGCAAATCAGGAAAAGTGTTAAATTATCATAAACCTGTCATAACATAATACTTTTCTCCTGGCCTGGACTCTCTAGGACTCCAAGTGGAGTATTAGTTGAAGTGGTTATCTGGTGATCGGGGTCCTGATGATGATAGCAATAAATACCACAGTTTTCAGCTCTTAACTAAACCAGCTGCTTAAGATAATATGAATAAATTCATACAAGGGACTTGGTTTCCCTTCTTGGAATTTTAGGTCTTTTTCTCACTTAATTCAAGTAGAAACTTAAGTCTTTCTAGAGTGATGGCCAAGTACATTTAAACTCAAGTTATATTGTTTTAAGGAGTTTCCAGGGATATAGGAGCTGCCTTAATTCCACCTGGCCTGCTCTGTTATATCATTTGCACCTGAGTGCTGTCAGAGAAAAGTGGCTGAAAAGAAAGCATACACCTTTTCAAAGGAAAACACCAATTCTTGAAGCAAAACCAGTAAATTATAGGGTTAATAATCATTTTGCTGGATATTGTGCTGTCTCTGAAATGGGAAGGGAGGTTTCTGATTTATTAGAAGTTTTCCTTTAACAGGGATGGAAACACATCCCTGCAGAATATCACTGGATGTTTCTTAAGTTTTCTTTTAACTCTTTTTCATCTTGTACAAAGAATGACTGTAAGGCGTGTGAAAGACACTTAGATAGAGACAACAGGGGAAAGGATGTGGTACATCCTGTGCCCATTAACACTGTCAATTAGCACCATTTATCTTGAAATTTGTCCAGCTTGGAACACAAAGTATGTACGTCAGGGTTTGGGCCAGACAGAAACATAGAAAATTATGGTATTTGTGGAGACACCAGCCAATGTGGGGGAGAGAACGAAGGCACACAGTAATTCTAGAAAGAGCTGCATTTTTTGTGTGTGTGAAAATTTGATTATAAGATTATTCTTTCAACATAAACACAATTCTCTAAAGACTTATTAATGCTTCAGTAGCATAGTGGAAAGATTCTAGTGCAGTCCGCTTTAATAGCTTTCTGGCTTGAACCCCAATACATAATGTTCTAGTAATAGTTTATGGGTGACTGCAATAAATTGGTAGCAAGTGTTTTCCATTTTTTGGCTCTTCTTATCAGATCTGCGGGTGGAACATTTTGTTTTGAGAATATTGCAAAGGCAATTGATCTGCTTTGGATACGCGCTCTAGAATTTTGTGTCTTTTAAAATGTATGTATATATGAGCTTTTTCTCCATGTTCCGGGATGTACCGTGTAAAGCTGGGGGCCAGTAAAGTGTTACAGGGGATCAGAGCAGTTGGTTAGACCCAGCAGGACTCCGCCTACCCTAACTAATGTTCTTTGAGTACTGCCAGAAGAGCAGAGCTTTCCTCCCCCCGCCACCACTTCCCTCCCCAATACTTGCATTGTTCTAGTGTTTTCATGCAACAGTGGAAAATTTGTTCCTGTCCATGCAGGAATAAAGATTTGTCACACAGGTTCACGTTAGACCCAAATAGCTTTTTGAAACAGAAAGAAACATGGACTATTTTGCACATAGTGGTTGGGGAAAAGAGCCACTTTTGATTAGAGATGAGCCTTATATAGTCACCTTTGATTTCTATTGGATTTGGAGCTGAACTTAGCTGTAATTACAGAGTGAAATTCCATGGCCTCTATTATGCAGGAGCTGTCCCTCTTGGTCTTCAAATCAATTAATTCACAGCTCCAGATCATCTCTATAGCCAGGCTAATTGAAACAGCCTGCTTTCATCTCCATTCCCAAGACTAGAGGAAGAGTTGGGTAGCTGAACGCAGATCGGAAATGTCTAGCTGCTTTCTTTGTGTAAGAGGCCAGACAAAAACCACCAGCCTGATTGCCTCTGGATTCCAATCCTCTCGATATGATAAATAAAGTCAAAAGTACCAACAGAGTAAGCAAACATTATCTGGTGGATTTTGCCGCTGAACATCGTGTGCTTGTTCCTGGCTCCATTTTATTTCTTTAAGCAGCTCTCATGCTGACTCTTTGCACAATCATCCAACATAGCTTGTAGATCAGATTCAAAATGAAGATAGGTACATTTCTCCAAGATAACATTAAACATATGTAAAATTAAAGGACAGCTGAATACCTTCTTCATTCCTTTAATCTTCTGCAGGTACTGGAACATTTGTTTTATATAAAGGTTATGTTGTAAAATTACTGGACTTGGGGCAAAAATCGAATTTTAAAGAATGTAAAATAAAGTCTAGAGATCACTAAAACGCAGAGTGAAGAGATACTCAAGAAATATTTAAAGTAACCAAATGGGGACTTTGCCCAGTTAAAGTATCCCAAATCACAGCAGGGGAGTCAGGTTGGTTGTCATAGAAAGCTGCAGAGAGAGAGCTGGAGATGAACAGAAAGTACTGAAAATCTGGCCTTGAGACAATAAATGGAAGTGCTAAGTGGATGAGAGTGAGCATTGACGAAGTTAGAGATGGAGAAGTGCAAAGTTGTCGTACCAGAACAGCTTCTAATGGTGTTTACACTGTCAGAAGCCTAATAAATGCGGATATATTTCTTCTCTGATGCACACTGGCCATATTATAAAAGCGTGTTACAGACTCACAGAAAGAGAAGAGCATCTGAATGAAAGGGTATACAAGTTGGACTCCGACCACAGAGCCTTAGTGCTACTTCTGAGCAGTTCCTATCCTGCACTCTGCGCTGCTTTCACTGCCTGTTGTGAACATGGATCTTTTTTTCTTGTTGTTTACTTCTTTAACCAAGTTATTAATGTAATCCTGTCAATTACTTGGGAAAGCTGCCTTAAACAATTTGATTTCCTTATTTTCCAAGGGAAAAAACCCTGAAGCCATGTTCAGATACAGGTCTGGGAATCTGTTGCATATTTCATTCATGCAGGAGCTGCAATTTTCCATCTTTCATCCTTTGTAAGGGAGGGCAGTTTTCAATCTCTGCTGCTAATGATGCACTAGGCTGACTGTTTTTATCCACAAACTGAAATTTGTCCCATTTCTGACTAAGGATTCTGGGCAGGGTTGTCCTGTAGGTAATATCCTGTGGTAAACGTAATGGTAACTGGAATTATCATTCCAAAGGACTGAACTTTCAGTGTCTTTTATTAGTGCATCACAGAAATCATGCAAGAAGCAACAGCAGTCAGATGTGGTCATTGTTATTAATTTCCATTGTGCAAAAGCAAATACACAATGTGGAAAATATAGAAACTAGATGGTCCTGTATTTGTAATAATTTATATTATTAATATGCTCTTAAAAAAGATGTGCAAGAACAATCATGGAACTTAAAGGCCAAAGAGGGTAATCTAAGAAGAATAGTTAAAATCTCGTTTCCACAAAAACCCCTGCCTTTTAGTGCTTGTCTTATTTATGAAGTAGCTTATTTATTTTTATTGAGGATCAGGTTTGCCAAGTATATGTTTAGCAAACTACTCACATTACAGACAATCAGTGAGGTCTTGTGTAATAGATAATATTAAAATGAGCATAATATTTAAAATAGCAAAACTCAGAAATGTGGTGATGTAGACAATGAGGAATGAATAGGCCTACAAGAAGACTCAGTGAGGTTTGGTTCAAATTATATGCTCTGGCTTATAGAAGGCAATAGTTTTTTTGATTTTTGGGTTTTTTTTTTTTTAATAGGTCAGAAGCAGAGAATTTGTAGGAGAATGTTCTATTCTTGATGTTTGTTCCTTTTACATTTATCTGCTTTTCTCCACTATATGAAGTGGTCTACTTACAATGCCATGATGTGTTTGGAATAAACAGTAGAGTGCTATATTTCACTGTAAGTTCTGTCTATAGAAAGTGCTGGCTCTCAGATCAGCTGTTTACATTTTTTTGAAAAAGCTTCCATCTGTTACGTCAAACTTGTTAATATAGGTCCTCAGGATACAATAACATTAATGCTTTAAATATCCAAATGAAATGTCAGAGTCCAGTTGCAAATACCAATTTCAAATGTGTCAGTGTCCTGAATCCACCTCTTTTTACTAACAGGCCATTTAATAATCCATGTAAGTATCTATGGATGTCTAAGTCTTTGAAGGTCTGTGGGGGGCCAGATGTACAAACGCAGTTACAGCATCAAATCCTCACAAAAGCTTTTCCACCATGCTAGCATGACCACATAAAATTTGGCCTCATTTTTTTTTTTTGGCTTTGCAGCTGCAACACTGTCAAGACCTATTTAGAGTGAAAATAGGCTTGGTAAGGGAAGTCTTTGAGTTTCATGTTGTTCCCAGTGAAGTTAACAGCAAAGTGTTTGCATAAATAGAGATATACCTTACTTGCATGTATATTTTGCCCCTCATTTAAAAAAAAATGAAACCCCATAGACTTTACAGTTTGTTTTGTTTCTTTTTTTTGTTATGGTTTGCATTCTTTCAATTTAAAACATAACTGAGTCCTTCATATTTTATTTCTTGTATGAGCTACTGTAATTTATTATTATAGTGGCCATTCGAGTAGAATGAAGATGTATGCCCCTCTTTTGATCCTTGTAAAGATGAAGGGTAAAATGTAAGTTTGTTATATTACCTTTCTTGTTTCTACTCTTTTGTATCCATGGTTTTTTAATTTACATTGCATTGTGAATGAAAACCCTTATCTTCTGTAGTGTTTTTTTCCTGCCACTCAAATTTTGCATCAACACAAAGGGTTTGTTCTTCAGTTCGTGTTCAGTATTTGGTCACGTTCATTATGAGGTGTATCTGGAATACACTGATCACATTCAGAAAATATAATTTCTCACTGTATTTTCCTTGATATCTTATTATTAAGGGCTGCTTTTTAGTGGATAGAAATCCATTCTATGCATAAAACTGCATTCAAATGAGCTTTACACATCTAATCATACCTATTTTTATTCTGAAATGCTCAGTGATCAACAGTAATTTCAAGTACAATGGTTATAGATCATATGAGTCGTAAACACAATGACACTGGTTAAATAGGACTATGCAGAGGGTTAATAGTCCAATAATAATTAAAATAATTCTCTTCAATTCCATAATAACTTTGGCCACATGCCTTCATCCAACCCCCAACACCACTCTCAAATACTCTTCAAAAAAATATTCACATAACAGACAATCTTGTGTAACAGATTAACATAACATATCTGGGACATTACTCAGATTTTTGGGCAATGGCAATCTGAACATGTTCATAAGTTTAGCTTTTTCTCTGCAGCATCCTGCTGTTAACTCTTGACTTTTTGTAATTGGTGGGGCTCTACATAACTGGAAAGCGCTCCCTGTGGTGTCATGGGAGGGTTGTTTTAAGTGTGGGCATTGGAGGGACTCTCCTGAACAGAAATACTCAATGTTTTTGGGGGCTCACACAGGTAAACTGAATATTATAAGGACTGAAATTTTACACTCACATTCAGATTTGAATGGCTGTGATACCTATTTGTTGGATTATTTTAGTCATGATAGTGGATTACACAGATATGGATTCAAAGGTGGATATACAAGAGAGATATTAAAAAGGCAGGATTTTTTTTTTTTTTTTAATGAGATGATGTAATGTCTCTGGGTTAGAAACAGAAATTTAATCATTTCTCGCAGAAGACTGGAAGTTAGGAAGCCTTTTATTTTCTTCTGTTCTTTATCTCACCCCAACTTGTTTTTCTGATAGCTTTTGCACTCTTGTAAAGTAGGAATCCTGCCAGTGAGATTTGTGATGGAAAGTGTTTGGGGTGCCAGTTATTACTGTTTAAGTATGATACAGTCTTCAATTTATTGTCCCATTTTTTTTTAGGTGACCAGACCTAAAAACAAAATAACTCTCTGCTATGAATGGGATTTAAAGTATAAGTTCCATTTATTTTTTGTAACAGATTTCATCCTGCCCATTGGCAAAATAATTGGCCTCTGTAAAGAATCAGTAAGTAAACAGCCAAGCAATTTTTGCTGGTACATATTGTAATTCCCATTTTAAGAATTACCTAATAAAGATTGCCTTTTAAATAAAAGCTATTTTGGTGTATCAGAGGCATGTTGTTCTAAACAAAAAGAGGAAAAAAAAATACCTCTGTCATTTGAAAGAGACCATTTAGACTCTGAACATATTTTCTCCACACTAAATAATAGATGTTATTCTCAGAGAAATGGAAGATGTTCTATATACTTCTATTGGAAACTGTTTTGTTTTTTCTGGATACTTCACCCACTCCATCCACCTGCCCCTAAAACAACAAACAGATTTGGCTCGTATGTGTTTTAGGTAAATTTTAGGTGTGTTATATAAATTATTGATTTAATAAAGTTAATACTTAATTAACTTTTTAATCATTAACAAAAGTGAAAAGTTCAGAGTTAAGATATTCTTCTTCCCCATGAAATAAACATTAACAATCAGTCTAATTCCTATGCATAATGTTGGTTTGGAAAGTTAACCAAAGTAGATGGATGTGAAGATATTGCTCTGCAAAGTATTAAGATTACTTACATGCGCTTAAAAAAATTGTCCAAAAGTGTTATTGACCGGGTAGTACCTGCAGGAGGAATTATAAGTGCTAGCATTATCAGCATAAGGACATACTCATCATTTCATAACTGAGAATTTGTTTTCTCATCATTTCATAACTTGCATTTGTTTTCTCATCCTGTTACCTGGAGAAAGACATAATGACACTGTGACTTTTCGATAGATATTTTTGGTTGAGCACAGCTCTGTTCGCAATGGGCAGGTCAAATAAATAAATTTGCATGTATGGAAGAAGGTGGTAAGGTCTGTGATGCAAATTTATTCCTAGGAAAGGCCATTCCACTACTCTTGCCCTGGATGATCCTTCTGATCTTTGACAAATGAGCTGATCCAGTGCCGTTGTGCTTCCCAGTGGCAGGATCTACAGTCGGAGCATAGCTCCTCAGCATCCCTCTGCCTTCTCTCCCGTCAGCCGTGAAACAGTGAAAGTTGATCTTTAGCTGCTGAATTAAATGCTGATTCTTCTCTGCTGATAAGAGATAGCCATTGCAATTAGCACATTGCTTTCATTTTAAGCAGTGGCCTGCTGAGGAACAGAGGCAGGAGCATGGTACTAGTGTTCCTAGCACTGGCTCACTGGGAACTGCTACGCTTGGGCTGAGCCTGTAGGATTCAGGCCCATTTGCCACAAAGCAGTGCTTTGTTTAAAAGCAAGACTTTAGTGCTTTCCATGTACCTAATGGGTGCTTTTTGCCAGGAACTGAAGAAAGAGAAGAAGCTTGAATTTGCAAAGTCTGATTCTCATTCCCTTTAGAACTTTGAAAGTGATTGAGCTGGTATTTTTTCATGCAACTCCATTGGTGTCCTGTGATTTCTTTAGAGAGCTCCTTCCCAGACTTTATTTGGCAAAAACACTGAAATACATTACTTAACTTTCCATGCATAGAATAGAAGCTGTTAGTCAAAGTCACTCTTTTGTGGGAGAGGCAAGACAACAAATTTTTAATTTCCAGTGTCTGTTTTAATGTTGGAGGAGACATCAGTCTGATAGTGAGTTAAACAGTTTTTGTTTTGGGAGAGCTATTTGAAATGCCACATCACAGTTACTTCAGAGCTTCAAGGTCCTATCATGTAGTATAGTGCCAGATTTTTCTGATGCATGCAGATCTGCAGTAGAAAAGTCAAACATTTTTATATGCCTGAATCTGATCTTTGAGTGGACAGAGAAAACTGTGCAATCATTTCTGGTTTTTAAAAGTTATTTCAGCCATAGATTCATTTTCACTGAGATTCAGAGGTATTTCCTTTTCTGAATAGCAGGACTTGTGACCAAAGTCTTTTATCACCCTTCTTGTAAAAAATATCTCATTTTGATGTGAGTTTTATTTATTAGCATTATTTATATTGTTACAGCACTGTGGATATTCCTTTTGAACTCTGGGCTTAGAGCAGCACAAATTTCAGCTAGACCTAGAGACTTACAGCCATTTATTTGGTTGCCAGTACCTCTGGAAAGGTCTGAATACCTGGACACCAAGAAGCAGTGGGTTCTGTTTGTGCCATTTGTCAGTGCACTCACAGGTCTGGCCAGTGTGCACCTAACTTCCAAAGCATGTGTGCTCACTAGTGAGCACATACAGACCTTGGCCTATCACTGGTTTTTTGCCTCGTAGGAAAAAGGGAAGAGAATAGGGAACAGGAGTACTTTGTGATAGAATAGGGATATATAGCTAAACATGTTCTAAATGTGATGCATTTAGTCTCGGCATCTAGGCTAGGTGGAAGGAATAGGCAGAGAGAGAGTGTGACATGTCTTCAGTGATTTACTTAGCCAGGGATCTGAGAAGAGAAGGAATTGCCTTCTCGAGATGCTCACCTTGTTCCAGTGGTGAAGGAACCAGCCTAGGCAACAAAAGTCAGGTGAGATAACTTCACTCTTAATGCCCCTATGTTTTTATTTCACTACTTAGAAAGTGAAGATAACCTAGTTCTATTTGGTTCTGCGTTAAAGTGCTTTGAGATTCTTGATGCTGGAGTTATGCAAATGTGAAGCAGGATGATGTTTAGAATTGCTCAGTTGATGGGGTAGATGTAATATTGGGATTTTTTGGTTTATATAATTAATAGGGAGGAAGGAAGGCTTTGTTGTTTAAGCAGTAGAGTGTAACCTGAGATAAAAGTTCAACACCGTACTCTGTCACAGGTTTCCTGAATGACTCCAATCTGTGTATCTCAACTTATCTGAAAAAGTAGTTCCTTCTCTTTCACCCTTTGGCTGGCTTGTCTGAAAAGTTTTTGCTAGTGATGACTGTCTTCCGGTCTGTGTCACTGCAGTGCCTAATACATCAATTTCACTGTGATCTCAAAACTCTATTGCAGTATAAATCATTTCTCATCAGAAAACATAGTTTTGTATTATATGATATATTTCAGAAACTTTATTTAGTCTCCTTTAACATAACAGGACAAAACCCTGCATAATCCATTGACCTGTATTAAATGATAAAACAATGAAAGTTTGAGAAAAATACAGATAAAAGTATATGTGGGCCCTATTAAAATAATATCAAGTGGATCACATGTTTTAAGGGGTGTCACTTCAAGAAACAGATTTTACTATTCAAAGTATTTGTACAGCAGCTATCTTAATTTAAAAACTCTGCTGTGCAATAAGCAGTGAGTTAAATTCATCCTTGAATCTCTTTGATTTTGGTAAGATTACAGCATAGATAAGTGTGATCCACAATTATCCGTTCAGTTTTACTGGTGGATTTTCAGCTAAAAGAGGAGACCCTTTTGGATTGTTTGTTCAGATCTTGATCTGTACAATTTTTGTATTTGTCCTATAAAATATGATGCATTTTTGTAATGGACAAATCTGCTAGATTGCAATATAGCTCCCAACAAGGTTTTAATCCAAATACTATATATTGATGTTATCTCAGCTAAGGCTTTTACTAAATCAACTGTCCTCATGTCTTTAAAGCAAAATGAATGTTAGAACTAAAAATGTGCTACTGATCTGAATATCTCAGTCTTCATATTGATTAATATAACAGTTATTTTTGTAATATTATTAATTTTTAATTAGACCCATTCTTGTTACTTGGTTTCTATGTACTGGTTTTTATACATTAATCTTTATAAAAAATAAATACTGAATCTGTAATGAATGATGGGAATGACTGGAAAAAATAAGGGGAAGAGTGAAGTCAGGATCGAAGATGTTTTGTGGGTGTCATATTTAGTACTGTTTCGAGTGTGTATTTTTGTTCTGATTCCCTTTATGTTTAGACTAGACAAACCTATTGCAGCTTGAAGGAACTATTTTGTGTCCAGAAGTCATTTCAAAGTGGCAAATACTGAATTTTTAATGTTCCCCACTGAATATAACTGGGGAAAGATACTTTTTCTAAGAGGTTTTGTAGATTGTTTTGTTTTGTGGGCTTTTTCCTAGAGGAAATGTGAACTAAATTTTTCTATTGTGAGGCATTTTAGGTATGCCATGCAAATGTTATACATGTATTGGAGGAATATGGAAAAATTCAGTAAAGTACAAGAATAAAAAGAATGGAAAATAGGCTCAATTTTGTTTTGTTTTTATTTTTAAAAATAAAATTGTTTTGAATGTCACTTGACAAACATCAACTGATGATAGTGGAAAAAGCTTTGGAACTGATATTTTGTCAGGGATTGTAATAAACAGTAAAAGTCCTTTGTAATAATACAGAAAACACTTTACCAGCAGAAAAAAACTCCTTTTCTGTGATCATCTGTTTTTGCAGAAAAGAAATCTGATATTTACTGAGGTCTTAGCATCTGTCTTAGCAACCTCATTATGAAAAGATTGATAGGTGTATTGACAAATTACACAGCAGAAGTACAAAAAGCTAAAACTGATTACAAACAAGTTTTCTTGCCTTTCAATGAACTTTTGTTTCTTAACTGGGGTATTGTGAGCTTCAGAGTCAACTGGAGACCACTTTTCTTGGGAGGTTATCATCCTTCCTTCACTCTGTTATATTCACCTGTCCATTGATACTGGAAAAACATATTTCTGATAAATGTGAATGCTTCACTAGTTAGAGATCAAAAGCAAGTGTAAGAATTGTACCAGGGCTGCTAATGGGTGTTTTGTCATAGGGCTCATTCATGTCAGGCTAAAGGATTCTGTGATTTTCCCTTATCTGGCCCCTACAGATGCCTGCTGGTGTAGCTGTGATTCACTTTGTAAATAAGAGGAGCATGAAAACCAGTATACTTTTCCTTCTAACTAAGGACTAAAGTCAAAACCTGCTTTCCAGTGGTAATTTCTGAACACCAGTATAACCAAAATAGCTATAGCTATAGCCAGATAAGTGGGATCCCTGCTCAGAGCTGCTCTTCAGCTCTTCAAGGAAAACTTGGATCTGCTTTGGCTGAGGTATTCTCCTTTGGTACCACCTGCTGCTCATATGCACTGAGCATCCTTCCTGGGGGCTTCCAGCTAGCATTGTGTAAGTACACACTGGAAAGGCTGCATAATTCATGAGGACATAGCTAACTTAGCTGCCTCTTGAAAAATGTCCTGAAAACACTTCTGAACTCAAAGAAAGATCTTACTTTGTCTTCTGGGTCTAGTAAAATACAAAAGGTTTTGGGAGGATTTGCTGTATGTTTTGTTGCAATTGTTTCCATTGTGAGACTTCAGCAATTTTGAATGAAAGTCCTTTTCCTTCAGCTGAGGCTTCCAGAGGAAGATTTGAAATCAAAAGTTAAAGAAGGAATGGGCATTGTGCATCTATCCCTAATGCTGCATCTTTTGTCTACTGAAGTATATGTAAGCTAGCCTTTAAGTCCATCAAAGACACATTTTAATGTTTTCTCTACGTCTTCTGCTTATCCTTATTTTCTGTAGCATTCGGTATACTCCGAAATACATGTATTACTTATACACTCTTCTCTATGTGTCAAACAGAATTTGTAAGTCATTTATGTGAGCAGTACACAGTAAACCATTCTCACACAGTGTACTAAATATTAAATATACAGCATAATGTGCTAATAAAATGTTGCTAACATAAGTAGGCCACCTAAATTAGAGACTAAGCCATGATTAACTGACTCATCTCCTGAACTGCACCTTTGGAAAGCTTTGGTGGGCAAAACAAAAAAATATAGTATGTAAATATTGATAAAATTGTAATGATCTAAAACCAGGGGAAAATGCTAACTATGTTTGACCATTATAGTAATTAAGAGTATTTCTCTAAAATGCTAGTTAAGAAAAATTGTCTAAGATTCGCAACCGTGTTTCTGCTGTGGTGATGATGATGATATTGCCATTCAGACAAAAAGTTGTGACTGTATGATGGCCTGAGGTTACTGAGGAGAGGAGATATCATTGTTTTATGCTACTGAATGCCAGGGACTTCAAAGGGTATGTGCTAACTTCAGCAGGTAAAGAAATGTCACTTATTTTATGCAGCAAGGAACTTTGAACTTCCCTCTTTTTCAGCATATCACCTGGGAAGGCTGTGTCACATCAGCGCTGCATTAGGCAGAACAATGTGTGAGAAGGGAGAACATAAAGATGGACCCAGCTGGGGGTCGGGCCTAGAACAACATCTCGTGGGAACCTCAGGGACTAGTGGCAATGACCTTTTTTTGTTTGTGGCACAGATAAGGTTTGCTTCAGCAGGGTAGCTTTATTCAGTAAAGAAAATATGATTGTACTGGGGCTATTTTATCCTTTGTTGTAGAATTTCACCAGGTTTTCCCTCTGAATCTAACATCTTCCTAGCAGATGTATGGAAGCTGGGGAAGGTGCATGTGCCTCACAGGAATGTTATTTTTGCTCAGCTGCAATTCAGAAACAGCCATCCTATTCACTAGCAAACACGTGAATACAGGATCTTTATACTAAAACTTTTATTTCTGTATTTAAAATTCCAGCCTGGTTTGGTGAGAGGAAGGTATTTGGGGGTTAATAAGAAATGTGTATTCTTCAAAACAGCCCCACCTCCAAAAGAAAAGTCCACAACCTTATGAAATACCTGGTTTGTGTCCTAAAATAAAGCATGTATTTCATGCTCTAAAAGTCTGAGGTTTGTAGCTGAAAAAGATTAAGTAAATAATTCAGAATTTGTTATGTTTACTTGTTAATAATTAAGCAGGTTAGTCTGTGTACTTTTTATAGGCATTGAACTTTATTTATTTATTTTTATTTACTTGGCTCATGTTCTGATTTTTAAATTTGAAGAAGTTTCTGCCAAGGAAGAGATCATGAGAGAAAAGGCATCAAGGAGTTAAGTACTGCACAGGAAACAAAATCTGTAGGGACACATAATCTCTGGAGAGAATGGAGAATTGTCATCTCACACTTCTTTTCTGCATTCCTCCAGACTGATCTCTAGTGCTTTAAAGAGAATTAAATTTTAAAGGGATAATGATTTTTCAGACAAAAGCGGCACCTTTGATTCCTGCTTTGTGTTTCCAGTGACCAGAGACAGAGAAGTCTCTCTTTGTTATGAGGTGACATTTAGTTCATCTCAGTCAAAGGAAAGTTCTAGCCTTGTTCCGTTTCAGAAATAGCACAGAAATTTGAAGGAAAAAATCGGTAACAGACACATCGTGTGTCTGTTTTCTTGTTGTTTGAGTGAGTTACAGTCTGGGGAGATGGTGTAAGCTGATGAATGTAAAGTCTGAAATCCTTGTCTTCTGAGGGGTACAGAGAGGCCGCAGCAGCATGAATTTTTCTCCCAGACGTTTAGAACCATCCACAAAGAGACTGCAGCCTGTGTCAGGCAATAGTTTAGTCCAAGTGGATCTGTCTGGGCACCTCTGCTTTCGGGAAGCTATTGAACAGGCCAATAGCTTCTCAGGCTCCTCTTGAATCTCAGCATCTGTCACTTGAGAAGAGAATGTGATGAGAAGCAAAATTATTTTGTGGTTTCCATCCAGTAATTTTTGGTTGCTATTTTACATATTCTACACCTGAGCATAGATTGAAACAGAAAGTGAGGTTTGGATTTGGGTTTGGCTCCCCCTGCCTCCCCTGCCGTCCACCCCCTGCTGATCACATTCCCTTCCTACCTTAAATAAAGCCACTGCCTAATATTTTTGAATGTTTGAGCTGTTCCTTTGGTCTTGGCAGAATGAGATATCATTTGATATTTTCACTCACCTTCTCTGAAGGGGAGACAAAGCACAGTTGAAGTGATCGGCATTAAAAGACAAAAGCTGCTGAAATGTGAGAGTGATCTTTGGACTGTATATTAAAAATCAAAGATTTAAGAAGACTGTTTATGTGAAAATTAATAGTCTGATTTTGTTGACAGTTGAAGTCTTCATCTGTTACCATGGCATGTTTTAATTCACTGTCTGCGCTGGTATTTCCTTCTAAAGAAATACACAGGCTCATTGCTAATACCTCTGATATTAAAAATACCATTTGCTTCTCATGTTCCAGGTGATGATTTCTGTTTAAGTAAGCGTTACAGATGCTCCCTTTTGTCCATCACGTGACTGTTGCCTTCAAAGATCATTTTGTCCTGAGCCTAGACAGTTAATCCAAGTCTTCCACAGAGATAAATATGGGCAGGTAGTATTTTTCAAATAGATTTTAGTAGTTCGCAGGGAACTTAAATTGTTTTCTGAAAGACTTTTTCATGTGTGAAGAATGGGACTGTGACACTGTTGTTTCTTTAAATTTTTTTCTGTACATGTATGAAGTTTCCCTTCCCACAAAAAAGCCAAATCGTGTCCAGTTCATTATCTTATACTTGCAGACCAGGTCAGTGGTCTGCTTTGGGCAGTTGTCTTCAGAAATTCTTCAGACAAGGTCTTTATAATAGAGTTTAATGGTAGTCACTTAATTTATTCCTTTTTTTCTTCCCCCAGGCAGGCAAGCTTGACTCTTAAGAAAAGTTAAAGAGATCTCAACTCTAGTTCTCAGTGGACCAAAGTCCATATCACAAAAAACAGTACTACAGTCTGTAAGAGTTGCCCTGTGGTTGTTAAGTCCAGCGAACAGTTGAACCAACCACAAAACCTGACTATTCAACAAAGTCCCTCACTTTAAAGCTGAGGGGTAGTGTGAACCTGTGTGACACAATCTGTTCTCATGCTAGTAATGCTGCCCTGAAAATGAGGGGATTTCATGCCCTGAATCAGCCAGATAAGACTTTTCCACAAACATGAAATTCTCACACAAATCATACTTTTTTAAAGAGCATTGTTGTAATGCGCTGTCCATTTTGCCTAAGTTTCATGCCAGGCTGAATCTCAAAAGAGACCAAGAGATTTACAGGTACTCTCACAGTGAATCAAGTCTGAGATCCTTTTGGCTCCTATATTCTTAGCATTAATAAACAGTGATTTCTTTCATTCACTTGCTACTGGAGTTTAGTTTGTATGTATGATGACTGTGTTTGGAAGGAATTCAACTGGAGTGATGCTAATATAATTTATCTTACTCTTTGAATTTTGTTCTTAAATGTAGAGTCTTAAAAAGAGAAGAGTTACCATCCTATAGTATTTTCCCCACCACCATAACCGTGAGAGAAGATGTGTATAAAATTGACCCATTCTTTAACTTTTCTTGAATGGAATGCATTTATCTTGGTTTGATTTAATCTGGATAAGTTACTGAACATTATATTTTTTATTAGTAGCAAAGGTCAGAAAGCCATGCAGCCTATAAGGTGTCAACATAAGGAAATGAACGAGTGTGTATAGATCTTTCCTGTTTGCAATTTAAGCAGTACAGGATGCTCTTGCTACTGAGGCATTTTTAATTTAGGACTGTTTAAGTTATCCGTTTCTATATTTTTTTGTTTTCTGGTAGCTCTCATTCTGGTTAGATATTTTAAAAAGCAGAGTCAATAAATGTAACTCATCTACTTTATCCTGGAAAGCACGTTTTTCTAGGAAATCACCATGACCTACCTCACGCCTCTCTGAGGATTGAGATAGACTTACCAACTTTGAGCCCAGTAAACCTTTAGTGAGCCTGTGCTGTATTCACCTCTGCTTACTACATGATGTTAACTGTCATGTGAAAGTGAAAAAGCAAAGTGGTTTCCTGAGTTGTATGCAGAGTTTTTCACTCCGTTGATGTCATACAAATGCCTTAGATTTTGAGGGGATTACTTGATACGATATAATTTGAATCACCAATAAGCTGTTGATCTAAGTTAAACCACAAGCTTTAAATATGGAGATTGGAATTGAAAATAAAGTGTATGGCCTGGAAAGAGCTGTCTTGGTCCAACAAATTACCATCTCAAGTATAAGGCTTGATTACTTTAAATCATGTATAAAAATAGTTTCAAAAACTGTGGCAGAAATGTTGCCACTAATTAAACTCAGGCATTCAAATGTTTAGAAAGGATCAATTAATGATTGCAAAAATAAAGTAACTGTAACAGTTATACAGACTCTTGTACAGCACTTTCTGGCAAAAATCACAGCTGACAAGAAGGTAGCTTGTCATCATGAGTAGTTGTACAAAATTTCAAATGCCAGTAGGCCAGAGAGGAGAAACTGAGACTTTCGATTTGGATTTAATCCTTTGCAGAGCTTGAGGAGTCTAAGCACTGCTGGAGGTCTGACTGATCAATGGGTATTAAAATAGAAAATTTTCTGATCCACCTTGTGATCAGATTTTCCCATGCTCTTTCCATGCTTTTAAGCTCTTCCAGGCTCCCCAGTGCCACCCTGTCTTCCTGGGCTCACTCAGCAGAGCCGTTTCTCACTGCAGCATGTAGTATGCCAATAAGTGGTTCAGCTGGTAGATGAGGTAGGCATTAGACAAACAGTACAGTTTTGTACCTAATAGTATCGCTTGAATCAAACATGTCCTCATGCAATCCATCCAGCAGCATTTAAAGGTCAAAGTCTGATCCTTATTACTCAATATCTGCCTTCTGCTTTGCTTTATTCATTGTCTGTGCAGAACTGACAGACTGTTCCAGACCATCCTTGTGTAATGCTGGGAAGTGCTAACAACTGCTGTCCAGCCAGTCTCCCTATTCGGGCAACTGCAGACCTGAGATCAAGCTAAATAAACCTTCTTCCCTGAAAACAGTGGAAGCTGCCATCCAGCAGACTATGCTAAGTACACTCAGGGCTGACCCACACAGGCTGCGGGATTGCCATAAGGAAATTTCTGCAAATGCTGCTGAGGCTTTGTTTGATTGTAACGACTAGAGGTAGAAAGCACCCAGAAAACAAGAGGAAAACAGCAAGATCTGAAAAGAAATTGTGAGCATGTCTCAGAGAAAGAAACAGAGGCATCCCTGTAGTAGCCAGGAACTAGTGGGAAGTCAGGCTTGGAAATGCTGAGCCTGAAAGATTACTGGTGTTATATCTTCTTTATTTGAGAAAGCAACACTTCGTGTGCTTTCTTTCTAAATAAGTAAAGGTTCTCCAAAGATCAGTTTATTTCTGATAAGTAATCTGTTCTTAACTGTAATCCCAGTAGCTAAAATGTCTTCATGGCTAGCTCTGAAGAACCCCCACTAGCAAAATATATAAATTATTTTTATAGTATATAAACAATTTAATAATTTATCTAAAATTGTATTTTTAGATAAAAATGTAATTTTAAAAAATATTGCTGAACAATACCAGTAGTCATAGTTAGTCCTGCTGTACTTAAATGGCATTAGCTTTAAACACAGGTTCTTAGGTCTAAGCACCTGAGGGGAACAAAGAGATCTCACTGCTCCTGTGAGGAAGCAGAATGCCTGACTGAAATAGATTTGAGCACTGTAATCTCAGTGAACCTCTTATAACAGGAATTGGAAACTCTGCTACTCAGATCCCTAACCCATATTCTGAATTGATGAAGCAGAGTGCCCATTTCCTACTTTCTATCTTCAAAATGCTTATTTTTTCCTCAGTTGTGTGGCAGCCAGTTCTGAACATTTTGGTAGTTACCAGTATATGGTACGAAGTCTGCTTTTAGTTCTTTGCTTTTTCAGTGCAGTCTATGGAGAGGTTTTCTGAACATTTTAGTCATTAAAGCCATTTACAGTTGAAAATGTGAAAATTTTATACACATTTTTCATTAAAAAACAAAAGAAACTCTTCAGACTCTTGACCTGTTAGAGAACTTACCTGTAACTTTTTCCAAAATGTATTTGAATGACAAACGTAAGTGACAAAACTTTGGTTATGACATGCATTTGTTTTTATCCCTAAGAAGAATGAAACTACACATAATGGAAATAAAAGAGATTTACTTTTTTTGAAGCATGGAGTCTTAGAAATCACTCCCTAACTATTTTGTGTCCAGCTGTGTAACTTTCTTCTCTGAAGCATGAGCATAACATGACATTTGAAATACTGCTACATTTAGTTTATTTGTTTGTCACCTGTGCACTACATGTGAATGTGTAGGACTTTGTTTTGTCTTCCTTCAGATAGCTGTATGTTTATATATATACAGCATTCCACCCACTTCCCCCTCTGAACACCAGCTATTTGACTGTTATGGAAACTCAAGGTTTTTTGTGTGCAAATCCCTAAACATAAGCATTTCTTTTCTTTACAGCAGCATAAGGAAGAAGTGTTGAGAGCTGCTCTTAACCCTTTTGGAGGCCGAAGTCAAAAGGTAAAACCAATGATAAATGTTTGTGTTTCTGAAGGTGTTGATATCATAATTGTTTGGAAATCCAGTTTTCTTATCACATCTGAATGGAGATTTCCCACAGGAGAAAAGCAGGGATATGGTAAGAGGAATCAAAACATTATTAGATCTCTTTAAGAGCCACCAGCATATCTGGGCATAAATTATACAGGTAAGTTACAACTGGTAAACTGCAATTATCTATTTTACTTAATATGAAAACATTGGCGTTGAGAGTCAGTGGGACTTTCAGGAGGATTTAATATTGCTAAGGATTTAATGATTTTTGTCTCACTATAACTTGATAGTTTTTATGATATATAAAGTTTTTTCAAATTACAGTAAAACAAATCCTGTAGCTCTTTTCTCAGGCAAGAGTCCCTCAATGGGAGTTTTGCCTGAGTGAGAACTGAATGAGGTCTAAATAATTAGCAATTAAAATATTCAGTTATTGTGCTACTGTATATAACAAAGCACTGGAGGTATTAAAAATTGCTAATCTCCTCCTTATTAAAATGTTAACTGCTAAACATAATACAGTTTTGCATTTTCTATCATTCATTTTTGCAGTTCATTAGTAGAGGTGAAATGTTTGTGATAAATAGTCATTTGAACTTTTAAGGGATTGACTTTGTTTTCCTGGCATTTTAGTTAATATTTCTGAGTGAGTTAATTTACAAGCAGAAGTTTTTGTGTAAGCCATGGATTTTAGTAAAAAAGTTGATCATGGAAGGAGAGTAATTTCTAATATGTCAGTCATGAATATTTACAAAAGAAAGCAGATGGAGGGCTACTCCTCAGGAGGCAGGGCAGGGCAGTTTAGGTATCCCAGGTACATACATTTTGATCAGCAGCTTCTTATTATGAACTCCAGTAATAGGTTAAGGGTTGCCCATAGCATTTACCAGACAATTTTAAGTGAGACACTGGTATGTGAACAGTTCAGCAACAGGCTAAGGAGCAAAGCTGTGCACCCCATGTCTGTTAATTAGCACATGGGCTCTTTATTGTCGTGCTAGTTAATCTAAGGTCCAGACTGTGCTCTCATCCTGCTTCACTGTGCAGAAGGATGAGTGAGATGCATCTGCTGTCTCCTTCCTCACATTGCAGCAGAGGAAGTGTGGAAAGGGAGAGTGATATTTGATGATAGAGGAGTACGTGAAGGTATGTGAAGGTGGTAACTGCTCGAGAAAGAAGATGAATTAATGGAAGGATTTGGTGACAGGTGAATTTCCCAAGGGAAGGTGATGCCCTGAATGCTATTTATCCCACAGTCACTCCCTGGAGTAAATTTTGTTACTTATTATGCCTAAAGGATTTTTTTTCTGATCTTTCTGTGGAGACATTTAGACCTAGGTGTTTAATTGTGCCATATAACTTTGGCAGTTCAGGCCATGATTCTGCAAGGATTTACACATGTATTTCACTTACAGCATTATGAGTAATCCTGTTGAAATACATGAGATTAATTTCAGGACATAAAGTTAGGCATGTATATTTGTCTTTGTAGTAAAAGAGGTGTAGTTGCATTTATTTATTTACTTTCAGGATGAGAAATTATTTTTAAAAATACATGAATACAAAGGATTTTCCACTAATTTTGTAGCAATTAAAGAAGAGGTAGATGGTTACAAAATAAACTTTCTGCTTGTTCCCCAAAACCACATTTTTGTCAGGTTCCCAGCTGTAAAGTGTGGAAAAGAATAGGCTGCTATCATTTTCCTTTTTACATGCACAGTTAAACCTCCAGCTAGGATGAGATGATCATATAATTTATTATAGAGGAGTGAACAGGACAGAAATCAAACAGGAAGGCATGTGTACTTGTGTGGACTCTTGTTTATAATTTCATCAGATCGGTACACACCTCACACATTTTATTTAGTGATAAGATATGCAAATTATTCTGGAGCCAGCAGCAATGCTTTCACCTGAATGTCAAAAATGGCAGAGATTTTTAAATCAAATCTCAACAACAACTTATATTTTAAAGCAACTATTGCTAAGATACAGCTACCAACTACAGACAAGTAAGTGCAGAATTGTTTCCTACTTTCCTTCATACTATTTTCCTTCTTCTCTTGTTTACTTTCGTGGAGGAACAAGGCTGCTGGCTTACCTGTAAATACTGTGTGTAACTATGGGCAACAGTGCAGAGGAGCAATAAATGTATATGGAAGTTTGTGCAAAGCACAGGAATGCAGTTGGAAAATGGGGAGACCTATGAAAAGAGATGTAGCAGAGAAGCTATCTTCTGTTTCTCCAGATACCTACATCACATCTTTATATCTATTGAAGGGATGGGTAGCACGAACTCTTCATTTCAGCTGCTTCCTCTGTCGTTGGTTTTGGTTTTCTTGCATTTATGTCCTTAAATAAGAATGTGGTAGTAGAAACCTGTGGATACAGTGGAACATTTGGATGATAGTTTTGCCATGAGATTGAGAACTGAAATTCCTCAAAGCTGTAGATGTTTAGCTGCTGGGGTTTTGGTTTTGAGTGTACATACAGTCTTGAGAGAAAGGGTGTCATTGAATATGCAGCTTGGGATTTAAATTTTAGATGTGTTTATTTTTGGAATCCTTGTTCTAGTCAGTGTGCACTGACTATAAAGTGATAATCCTGTGTATTTTCCCCAGATTAAGTTCCTCCTCTTCTCTTTGTGGATCTGTGCATGTAACTATGTCCAAATGCTTCCATCTGAAATTTTCCTAGGACTTTTTTGGTTTGTTTACTTCTTGTTGTTTTTAGTGTGTGTGCCTAATGAACTAGAAAGCTATCTGGACTGAAAACATCCAACAGAGGGTAACAGCTGAAGCTCCTGATTAGAAAGATATGACCTGTCCATAAAATGTGAGTCCCATAATACATTCTCATTGATCTGGGTGCCATATCTCTCATGGTCCCCTGAAGTACTCTTTGTGAAAAAGCCAAAGTACTCAAGGCTTACTGCTTGTGCAGCTTTGGGCCACTGCAGCTCAACATTTTGTTTACAACAATTAATTCTAGAACCTACTTTGGTGTTGTGGATACTTAACTCCTACCAACTCAAACAGAGGTACTTCAAAATAATTAAAGTAAATGAATAATCCACACACAGAGCAGACCCTTTCAGAGGGAAAGTGAGTTTATAGAAAGAAAGAATTTGCTTTTTTTTTGTTTGTTTTTGCTAAATAATTTATTTCAAGGTCTTCTTAAATAAGAAGCCAATGCTTTTGTTGGAAAACAAAAACAAACCTGAATTTTTGATTGTCATTTCTGCTGTGGCTGATGAAGTTAAATCATTGAAAGCTGGGAAAAACAGATGGAATTTGTCTTTTCAAGCTGAAGTCCAGGCAGTAATGTGTTGTCTCTCTGCAAAATGCCTACTGAGGTAGCACTGGAAGAAATGCAGTGGGTGTTGTAGTATGTTCACTTTTAATGCACTGCTGTAAAAGACTTTGAAAGACTTGAAAGTATTTCAGGGAATATCTGAAACTTGCAGGAGACTGCAGGGTAAAAGCACTGAAAGAGGGGGCTCAGCCATGATGACTTTGATTGTTCCCTGATAGGCTGTAAGAATACTCGTAGTTTAGTCTTTCACCTGAATGGATTCACTTTAACCATCTGTTGCGGTCCTGGTGCCATGGTTGCAGCTACCAAAATTGATACTTGGCCAGTGGCCACAAGAATTGCTCACTTGCTGCTGTATAGGGAATAATTGCCTAGATCTGACACCAATAACCCTATGAATCCTACCAAAACCTATGCATTCATATTTGATAAATGGATATATTAGAATCTGTCATATTCTGTCAACATCAAGCTTTGCAGGAAATCTCTGCTTCCATGCAGAAGTCTTCCTTACTTGCAACCCCAGGAGGGGAAATTCAGCTTCTTTCTTATGTTAACACTACATTTGCTGTTTTTTCAGTGCTGAATTTAATTCCAGGCATCCAGCAGCATTCCAGAGGGAGAGGTAACCAGCACTGCAGCCTGC
The DNA here is from genome assembly GCA_013397935.1 of Dasyornis broadbenti. Classification (NCBI taxonomy): domain Eukaryota; kingdom Metazoa; phylum Chordata; class Aves; order Passeriformes; family Dasyornithidae; genus Dasyornis; species Dasyornis broadbenti. The sequence goes on from VZRN01002958.1 coordinate 525,756, forward strand.
ACTGCTCTTCCTCTGCTTATGATGAATAATGGTCCACTGGGCTGGTTAACCATTACACTAACTTTTTCCTGTTCCTTCACAGTTGATTTGTGCCCAGGGGACATGGGTTACCACAGCCTGGCTGCCAACACAAAGTTCAGAATTTTGTGTGCATGTGTGTTTATTTTTACCTGCATGCATGTCTGTTGTGTTATCCAATGAATATTCTAAAAAAACCAACAATGCCAGGCCCGTGTGCCTAGTTTTTCTGTATAAAAGGTAAAAGTCAGAGGGGTAGTGTTTTACCCTCCCTCCTTTAGTATTTTCGATAATGTGAAAGGATTGGCCTCTAAATCAACACACTGGCACAACAGGTTTCCTCATTCAGTGCTTTAAGCGTGGCGTTTCAGGATGGTAAAATTCGCTTTCTAAGTGCACATTTGAATTATGTGGCCTGTGATTCAGGTTCATTTGCCAGGGGCCATGACCAGATACCTCCTCTATGAAAAAGATAATGTCCCTGTTAACTGGGAGTGAAAAAGTACGGAAAAGGAGTCTATGCCAGGGAAGTGTTTTGAGATTTAGAACAAAATATTTAACCACCATGGTTTTTGCTCAGATGTATGCCAGGGTTGAAGACAAGAAGAAACTTTTTAAATCATTCTCATTTTCTTCTTCATCTGAACTGCAGATCATCTGGTAGTATCTGGATGATGTGGCACAGGTGACACTTGCCACTTTTGCCACATAGAACATAATTTGGTTTTAAACTCTTTGTTCTGTGCCAGTGACTCAGTTTCCATTTATTGCAAAGAATAAATAGCAATTTTGCTGTCCAGATGTCAAATTCATGTCTCCAGAAGGATTAAAGTACTAATACTTTATATCTCTGGTGTTTGTTTTGGCGAAGTTAATTTTCTTCATTGCATAGCTCAGGACAGTGACTTTTTTTGCTTCTTCTCCTGGCTAGATTTCTATTCCATTGTCTTTTTGAAATCCAAAAGAGACTTGGCTTCCCTGTTTTTCTGTAAAAGTAGAACATGGCTTGACAAGGAATTAATTGTAAAAGAAAGGGCTAAATCCTCCATCTGGTGTTTCAAGATTTTAACTTCAAACATTATTGTGTCCTGCAAAGTTCAGGAGATACATCTTTCACTGAGTAGTAGAGTGAAATCTTTTCCTCCCTCCCTTCCTCCTTCTTTCCTTCCCATTATTTATCTTCTTTTCTCTTTCTCTATTCCTTTCTCTCTCCCTTTCTGTGTTAGCATCTCCCCTTTTTTTTTTCCTTGTCCCCTCTTTGTGTAGATGGACATCTGTTTTCCTGTTTCAGACATTTGTGTGGTGACATTGTGGTGATGCTGCTGAACACCTTCCAGGTGCCTTGTTCATTTTGTAAACCTTCCAGTCAAAGCTAACCCTAAGTTTTGCAATATTTTGATGAGCAGAGTAGCCTTACTGCATAACTCAGTGTTTTCAGCAGTGTGGGTCATTAAAAGACCAACCCCTATTCCTCCTGTGCCACAAATGAAATAGCAGACAACAAAATGAGAGACAGCAAGAAGTCGGCAGCAGTGGGAGCTGGATCACTTCTGTGGCCGCAGCACATTTTAGTGCCAAGAAGATGGGGTAGTCCATTTTGACTCTGAAAAACAGCTCTGAGGCCATTTTAGTCATTCCCTTTGGTTTTTTGCAATCAAAACTGTATCATTCTTACTGATATTAATAGGACTTGGGGGATTATACAAGTCTCTATGCCTTCCAAAGGCATATCTTTAGGATGGCAGAGAGAATTCATGAAAGTAGGCAGAGGCTCTTCTGAGAGAAAAGCAGCTGAAAACTTGTATTTTTTCTGGCAAGATATCAATATTGAGAAAAAGAAATAGGCAAGAAATGTTGCTACTTAGTCACTCATAGACCATTTTAATTACATAAGTTTTTATAAATCTGAATTGGGGCCATTTGCTGCAGAACTTTGACCTTAAACTTTTTCCTTCCTCTGAATTAGAGTATCTTTACAGTGATGTTTATAGGCACATTTAAATGTTTGGGTTTTTTTTTTAATGAGATGGGACTAACCCAAGATCTCAGTATCTGTGCCTAAGTGTTTTCTTGTAAGTTATGTTTTAACAGTTTGATTGGTATGTGACTAAAACACAATGTTCCAATCCCACCTGCTTTGTTGGGCTATAAATGTGAGATGCATTATTTCCACATAAACTTTAAGCCTCCTTGACATTCCAGAGGCTACAAGACTGAATCTCTTTCAGGTGATCTCCTCCACCAAGACTGGAGACTCTTATCATTACTTCAGAGGTCATCAAGAGAAAGTGTCTCTCTTTGCCAAAGCATTATACTGCAGCAGAGATTCAGTTAAGTTAGGGGTGAGTGGACCGCTCTAGATCTTGGAAAAAAAAAATTACCTAAACAAACTCTTTATGTTTGAGAAACAGCTTTTCTTTGGTTATTTTGCAATTAGTTTTAAAAATCTTCATCTTCCCATTATTCTTCATTATAATTGGTGAATCTGAGTAGGGAGATGTGTGGAGGCAACATTGCAATGTGAAAAACCTCATTATTATCCACACTGCTCCAAATAAGCAAGCCCACCTTCCTCCCAGGCTCTTCAGGCAAGTGTGGAACTTTTCCCCCAAGCAGTTGTCTGGGTAGGAGAGCTGCACAGATTTTTGTAAAATGCCCACATCCTTCTATCTCTCAGGGAGATCTGCTTCCTCTAGTTTGGAAATCTGGCTGTGGATTTTTGAGTAGACAATTGCTCGTGTATGTACACTGAATATCAGTGGCCTGCAGGTGATCCTTTCGTCTCTGGGACTAGACTGTGCTTTAGTAAAAGACATTAATGTTCCGTTACCCAAGCTTTGTTTATGTCACTACTGAAAGGCAGCAGCAGGTGAGAAGTAACTTGATTATTTGCTTTTTTTGCTTCTTCTCCTAGCTAGATTTCCTGCTGTTGACAAGTTGTGTTAAGTGCTGTTTTCATTCTCCAGTTAGATTTTCCATAATCCCTTGAAATTGTGAGTTGTTTAAATTTTCCAGATCCTCAGAGTCATTCCATAGTGTTTTAAGTCATTACATTAAGCTAGATGATGGACTTTGTATTCAAGAAGTGACGTGACCTCTTCTGCTCTCTTCTTGGATACAAAACCTCATCAATTTTCTGAAGAATATATGTGCTTGTAAATAATTTCCATCTCATAATGAAATCCATGTTTATCTGAATATTGATGTCTTAAACAGCAAAAGGAAGAATATATTGTCACTTTGAAAACAGGTATCCTTTCTTCTTTTGTAGCTGTTAGTTTTACATAGTAGTTAAACTTGTATTTACATGTTCAGATCACATTTTTTGGAACATGGTGTTGAGAGGGAAAAACATCAGTTAAAAAAATCACACATCTCTTTTAGAAACCTTTTCCTTAACGTCCAGTAATATACATGTTAAGGTTAGTTTGGCATGCTGTAGGAATAATACATATGAGCCTTGAGCTTAGGTTTTGAAACCTGCAGTCAAAGCTATGTACAGTTGATCTGGATATAGCTTGTGGAAGTACAGAGTTTAGCCTTTAAATAAAACTTTACTTACTTCTATTTTGACAGTCAAGCATTTGTAAAATGGATATTTTTAAAAAAACAAAAATCATGATTTAGCAGAAGTTTTTCCTGCTTTTTTGATCAATTTTCCAACCAGAGATATCTTTTCTTGAAGTCTTGCCAATGGCAAAAATAAGGAGGGAATGCGTGGACTCATGCAGAGTGCTCACTAGGGAAAAAAAA